>NW_025567467.1:0-26383 GCF_020424385.1 Procambarus clarkii | reverse complement strand
CTATCGGTTGTTTACAGCAATGACTCCTGTCCCATTTCCCTATCATACCTAGTTTTAAAAGTATGAATAGTATTTGCTTCCACAACCTGTTCCCCAAGTGCATTCCATTTTTCTACTACTCTCACGCTAAAAGAAAACTTCCTAACATCTCTGTGACTCATCTGAGTTTCCAGTTTCCACCCATGTCCCCTCGTTCTGTTATTATTACGTGTGAACATTTCATCTATTTCCACTTTGTCAATTCCCCTGAGTATTTTATATGTCCCTATCATATCTCCTCTCTCCCTTCTTTTCTCTAGTGTCGTAAGGTTCAGTTCCTTCAGCCGCTCTTCATATCCCATCCCTCGTAGCTCTGGGACAAGCCTCGTCGCAAACCTCTGAACCTTCTCCAGTTTCTTTATGTGTTTCTTCAGGTGGGGGCTCCATGATGGCGCGGCATACTCTAAGACGGGTCTCACGTAGGCAGTGTAAAGCGCCCTAAAAGCTTCCTCATTTAGGTTTCTGAATGAAGTTCTAATTTTCGCCAGTGTAGAGTACGCTGCTGTCGTTATCCTATTTATATGTGCCTCAGGAGTTAGATTAGGTGTCACATCCACTCCCAGGTCTCTTTCTCGAATCGTTACAGGTAGGCTGTTCCCCTTCATTGTGTACTGTCCCTTTGGTCTCCTGTCACCTGATCCCATTTCCATAACTTTACATTTACTGGTGTTAAACTCCAGTAGCCATTTCCCTGACCATCTCTGCAGCCTGTTTAAGTCCTCCTGGAGGATCCTACAATCCTCGTCTGTCACAACTCTTCTCATTAATTTTGCGTCATCTGCAAACATTGACATGTATGATTCCACTCCTGTAAACATATCATTTACGTAAATTAGAAAGAGGATTGGTCCCAGCACCGATCCTTGAGGTACTCCACTTGTTACTGTTCGCCAGTCCGACTTTTCGCCCCTTACCATTACCCTCTGGCTCCTTCCTGTTAGGTAGTTTCTTCACCCATACTAGGGCCTTTCCGCTTACTCCTGCCTGCCTCTCAAGTTTGTATAGCAGTCTCATGTGCGGTACCGTATCAAAGGCCTTTTGGCAGTCAAGAAATATGCAGTCTGCCCAGCCTTCTCTGTCCTGCCTTATCCTTGTTACTTTATCATAGAATTCTAAAAGGTTTGTTAGGCATGATTTCCCTGTCCAGAACCCATGTTGGTGCTGTTTACAAACCCAATGCTCTCCAGGTGCTCAACAAGTCTTAGCCTAATTATTCTTTCAAGTATTTTGCAGGGGATGCTTGTCAGTGATACGGGTCTGTAGTTAAGTGCCTCCTCCCTATCACCCTTTTTGAAAATCGGTACGACATTTGCCTCCTTCCAGCAACTGGGCAATTCTCCCGACATAAGTGACTCATTAAAGATCATTGCCAGAGGCACGCTGAGAGCCTGCGCTGCCTCTTTAAGTATCCACGGTGATACTTTGTCTGGTCCAACAGCTTTATTTGCATCCAGTGTTGTCAACTGTTTCATTACATCCTCTGCTGTCACCTCTATATCCGATAGTCTTTCATCTTGGGTAATCTCTTCTAACAATGGGAGCTGCTCAGGCTCGGTTGTGAACACTCCATGGAATTTTGCATTCAGTACCTCGCAGATTTCCTTGTCGCTTCTGTATATGCCCCTTCTGTTTTCCTCAGTCTTGTCACTTGGTCATTTACCGACTTCTTCCTTCTTATATGGCTATGTAGTAATTTTGGTTGCTTTTTCGCTTTGACTGCAATATCGTTCTCATAATTTCTTTCCGACACTCGTCTTATGTTAATGTAATCATTCCTAGCTCTGTTACATCTAATTCTGTTGTCCTCTGTCCTTTGTCTTCTGTACTTCCTCCACTCCCTCCTGCTTCTCACCTTTGCTTCCTGACACTGTCTATTAAACCATGGGTTATTATATTCCCTCCTGCTTTTTTCCTTTATTGTTGGAATAAATCTATCTTCAGCCTCCTTGCATTTCAATATGACTTGGTTCATCATACCTCGCACTGTTTTTCCTCTAAGTTCTTCCTCCCACTGCACTTCTCCCAGGTAGTCCCTTATCCTTCTGTAGTCCCCTTTTCTGTAATCAATTCTCCTTTCCCGAACCTCTTGTCCTTTGGTCACAATTTTAAGCTCCATCATGTAGTCAAAGACTAGGACACAATGGTCACTAGCTCCTAGTGGTATTTCATGTTCCAACTGCTCGATGTCTTCTACATTCTGAGTGATAATGAGATCTAATAGGCTGGGCGTATCCCCTCCTCTTTCCCTAGTATCTTCTTTCACATGCTGTGTTAGGAAATTCCTGTCAATAACGTCTACCAGCTTCGCTCCCCAGGTCTCCTCCCCGCCATGGGGATTCCTCGTTTCCCAATCTATCTCTCCGTGATTTAGGTCCCCCATGACCAGCAGCTTCGCTCTCATTCTATGCGCTAAAGTTGCTGCCCTCTGCAGTTCATCCATACATGTCTTGTTGCTGTCCTCGTACTCCTGCCTGGGCCTTCTACTGTTTGGTGGGGGATTGTAGAGTATCAAGCTTACAATCTTCTTCCCATCCACTGTCAGAGTTCCATGTATGAAGCTTGTGCTTTCATTGGTACCCGGATTTTCCAGCTCATCAAACTTCCATTTCCGCTTTATTAGTAGTGCCACTCCTCCTCCCTGTCTCTGTGTCCTTTCTTTTCTTATCACCTGGTACCCCTCTGGAAAGATTGCATCCGAGATCATGCCATTTATTTAGTTTCCACTATTGCCACTATGTCTGGGTCTGCCTCACTAACTCTTTCTTTTATCTCTTCTGCTTTATTGGCTACCCCATCAGCATTGGTGTACCAAACCTTGAGACTCTTCTTGGAAACTCGGGTGTCAGAGTTCCCCCTTTCACAGGGGTCTGGGGGGTGTCTGGGGGGCAAGTGGGGGCTGTGGGGGTGAGTGGGGGGGTGCTAGGGGGGTGCCTGGGAGTGCCTGGTAGGCGAATGGGGTCTGGGCATCTAGGGGGGTAGGAAGGGCATAATGGGTCTGAAAGTTAGGGGTCTGAATAGCATAGGGGGGTTGAGAAATAGAGAGAGACTGAGAGTCAGATAGAGGTTGAGAGGTTGGGGGGAAGAGGGATACTGAGGGCGGAGAGCTGAGATGAGAATGGAGCATGGGTGCTGGGAGTGGAAGAGAGGGTATATTAGTTAGGGGGGAATCGGGGGTAGGTGGGGGTTTTGGGGTAGAAGAGGGGAAGAGGGAGATGGGGGAAGGTATTAGTGGGTCACAAGGTGAGGGGGTTAAATGTGGGCTGGAGGTGCATAGGAGGGGTGAGGGTTGGGTGGGGTTTGGGGGTGAGTGGAAGAGGGGTGCAGTGGAAGCTGGGATGGAGTAGATGGAATTGAAGTCAATGGGGTAGAAGGGGCAGGGGAGTGGGAAGGGGTATTTGGGGAGGGGGATGGGAAGGTGGGTTTGGGGAGGGCATGGCTTGACCCACTGGGGTCGCTGACAAGTGTGATGTAGCAGGGGCAGGGGAATCGTTGTGGAGGTGCAAATGTGGAAGGGACAGGGGGGGTTGTGGGAGGCTGAGGCAGGGGGGATGTATAGGAGGGCTGAGTTGGGGAGGATGCTACCTGGGAGGTGACCTGGGAGGTGCCCTGGGAGGTGACCTGGGATGTGACCTGGGAGGTGAGACTACCTGAGAGACTATTTCGGTGTCGTTGTTGCCATCTATTTTTGTGGGCTGTTTGCTCATCTTTCGTCATAAACCTCTCTATAAACACATTGTAATGGGTTTCACTTCCTCTGAGTAAATGCTTGCTCCTCATTATGTACTCCACTGCCTCCTCATTGGAGAATTGCACCAGAACAGGTCTATTCTTGGTACAATTGTAAGGTCCAACCCGTCGATTGATATCCACCTCGCGTTCTGCCATCTCTGCTCCAATACACCTCAATATCTCGTGCAATTCGTATTTTTCTGTTTCTATTCTCTCTTGTCTTGTTGGTGCCCTAGATTCGAATAATCCATGTATTATAATAGACCGTCTCCTCAGTAATTCATTGTCATGCTGGTAGCCTGTCCCCTGGGGATTCCCCATCCCAACCGCAGTCACTAACCCATCCCCCACTAATCCTCTATCCTTAGCCATGCTGCTAATCCTTCCTAATTCGTTTGTGATACGAGCACATTCCCTCTCCCAGTCCTCTCTTCCCTTCCTAATCTCTTCCTGAACATAGAGCATAAGTTCTTGTTTCTGCCTCTCTACCGCATCCTGTATTTGCTGAAATACCTCACCTTTAATCCCCTGGATTAGATCCTCCAACCAATCACTCCTTCTCTCTACAAATTTCCCTATTAATTTGTCTATAAATCTGTCCTCCTCCTCATCCCTGCTGGTGATTGACCTTGAACTCCTTCTAGTCATTGCAGTAACAATCTAGCCAAAAAGGCGCTCCTCAATACCTTGCACAATCTGCCAACACAATAGGTGAGTGAATCTCCAATCGTCGTCCCACGTGGTGGTAGAAGGGTTGCTGCGAGGTGAGGTCACGCGGTCAGAGGTCGGTGATGTCTGCTTCCACACTGCACTGTATTTCCTCAACTATTTGAATTACGCTAATTAAACTGTTTTTCTTCACTACCTTATGGCTCTGGTCAAAACCCAAGGTTTTTTCATTCACTTGTACATTCACTTATAGTCTTTTTCACTTCGAAGTTGCCTGATTACCCCTCCCACTCCACTAGTGAACCAGGAGCTCCCAACCCACGTCCACCCAACACGATGGTCACAAGACAAGTGTGTGTGTGTGTGTGTGTGTGTGTGTGTGGTGTGTATGTGTGTGTGTGTGTGTGTGTGTATGTGTGTGTATGTGTGTGTGTGTGTGTGTGTGTGTGTATATATATGTGTGTGTGTGTGTGTGTGTGTGTGTGTGTGTGTGTGTGTGTGTGTGTGTGTGTGTGTGTGTGTGTGTGTGTGTGTGTGTGTGTGTGTGTGTGTGTGTGTGTGTGTGTGTGTGTGTGTGTGTGTGTGTGTGTGTGTGTGTGTGTGTATATGTATGTGTGTGTGTGTGTGTGTGTGTGTGTGTATGTGTGTGTATGTGTGTGTGTGGGTGTGTACTCACCTATTTGTGCTTGCGGGGGGGTTGAGCTCTGGCACTTTGGTCCCGCCTCTCAACTGTCAATCAACTGGTGTACAGGTTCCTGAGCCTATTGGGCTCTATCATATCTACACTTGAAACTGTGTATGGAGTCAGCTTCCACCACATCACTGCCTAATGCATTCCATTTGTCTACTACTCTGACACTGAAAAAATTCTTTCTAACGTCTCTATGGCTCATTTGGGCACTGTGTGTGTGTGTGTGTGTGTGTGTGTGTGTGTGTGTGTGTGTGTGTGTGTGTGTGTGTGTGTGTGTGTGTGTGTGTGTGTGTGTGTGTGTGTGTGTGTGTGTGTGTGTGTGTGTGTGTGTGTGTGTGTGTGTGTGTTTACTAGTTGTGTTTACTAGTTGTGTTTTTACGGGGGTTGAGCTTTGCTCTTTCGGCCCGCCTCTCAACTGTCAATCAACTGTTCACTAACTACTACTTTTTTTTTTTTCTTTTTTTTTTCTTTTTTTTTCCACACCACACACACACACCTCAGGAAGCAGCCCGTGACAGCTGACTAACTCCCAGGTACCTATTTACTGCTAGGTAACAGGGGCACTTAGGGTGAAAGAAACTTTGCCCATTTGTTTCTGCCTCGTGCGGGAATCGAACCCGCGCCACAGAATTACGAGTCCTGCGCACTATCCACCAGGCTACGAGGCCCCCCTAACTGTATCACTGTGTGTGTGTGTGTGTGTGTGTGTGTGTGTGTGTGTGTGTGTGTGTGTGTGTGTACTCACCTATATGTTCTTGCAGGTTGAGCTGTGCTCCTGGCCCCTGGACCTCTGGTAATTACACTCGCCTGCTAACCACCTGTACGACATAGGAGTAGTTTCTTAAATCTCTGGCTCATTTGCATTTCTAATCTCTATCTGTTTCACCTCATTACATTCTCCTTTATGATAAGTAAATTACCCATGTCTACCTCGTCTGTGAGCCGTAGTATCTTGCACTTTGTGATCATTTCTCCTCTACATGGTTGTTCTAATAATGTTTTTTGCATTTTCTCCTTACATTTTCTCACTTCCCTCATATCTGACTCCATTACTGTAGGAGTCCTCTTGTTTGGTCCTGTAGCAATATCCTCAGTATTATAGCATTGCTTTGGGTACTGTATCACTGTCCTGGGTACTGTATCACTGCCCTGGGTACTGTATCACTACCCTGGGAACTGTATCACTACCCTGGGTACTGTATCACTACCCTGGGTACTGTATCACTGTCCTGGGTACTGTATCACTGCCCTGGGTACTGTATCACTACCCTGGGTACTGTATCACTGTCCTGGGTACTGTATCACTGCCCTGGGTACTGTATCACTGCCCCGGGTAGTACACTGCACCCAGATAATATTAATATCACAATTATCTAACATTTTTTTTATAAAATGCTTGAAACAGGAAAGCTCCCTGAAGCCTGGAAAAAGGTAAACATAGTCACAGTATTCCAGAAAGTGGAGAGAAAGGAGGCACTACAATTACATACTGGCGGCATTGACAATAATTCCATGTAAAGTATTAGAGAAAGTAATCAGATTGAGAATGGTCGAGTTTCTGGAAAGAGTTGACTTTCTTTTCAACACTTTCTTTCTTTTGACCACCAACACTATCACCATCACTACCACCACTACCACTACCACTACCACCATTCCCCAAATCCTTATTCTGACCCCTTCCAAGTGCTGTATAGTCGTAATGGCTTGGCGCTGTCTCATGATAGTTTCTTTCATTTCCTTTATTTAGTTCCTTTCTTGCTCTTAATCATTCCTTCTCCTTATTCCTATCCTCCTTGATCTCCGTCATCAGCTTCAGGACAATCAGGAGACATTTTCACGGCCATCGCCAGACAGATGCATGACAATCAGGGAATGTTTATTTCATTTTAGGAGATCCTTAAGTGTGCCAAGGCTTGATTTGATGGGCGCTTCCTGATGGGCCTGCGTATGTGTGCATGTTGCTTCTGAGTATGTGTGTGTGTTTGTGTATGCAGCGTGTGTGTGTGTGTGTGTATTGAGTCTTTGTTCATAGCGCCTATGTGTTGTTTGTGTAGTGTGTGTTTGTGCTGTATGTGTAGTGTGCGTTTTGTTATATGTACAATCCCTCACACCCCGTACTTCAATCCCTCCCTCTCTCCTCTCCCTCAACTCCCTCCTCACTCACCTTCCTCTAGGTAAGATAGATTTCGTAATCAATCTTTCAACGCTGTAATTAGTGGCAAGGATTGCATGTGTATTCGTACTCACCTGGATGTACTTTCAGGGTTGAGTATTAGATCCTTGCCCCGAGTTTCAGACCTTTTGTACGTTAATACAACGAGTGTTCGTTTGTTTTTTGTTTATTTTCATGTTTACATGTGATAATTTCCACTTATTTACAACCCTAATAGTGGAGAAATTCTTTGCAACATCTGTGACTCATATGTTTCTAGTTTCTATGTCCCCTTGTTCATTTTCCTGCTTTGAACATAGTTTTCTTTCTCAGTTCCCCTTAGACACTTATGCTATCTTTTCCTTTCCTTATTTTTCCCCTCGTCCTCTTTTATGGTGAGGTCCAGTTCCCTCTGTCTTTGTAGATCAATCCCCTTAGCCTGGGAACGAGCCCTGTTAGATATATTTGGACCTTATATAGTTTTATTGTTTTATTTTTCAAGTGTGGGTAATGGTGATGCGTCCATGAAAGTGTTTTTCGTCCATTTTTCTAAATTTTCATTGAGAAAAATTTAATTAAGAAATGAACATTTCATTTCATTTTTTCTAGACTCATTTTTCTAGTTCCTTAAGATTTTACAGATGTTGGATTATTGCTGCTGATGTTATTCTGTTAATGTTTGCCTTTGGAATTACTTTTAAGGTTCGTCTATTTGCAGGTCTTTCATCTTTCATGATGTAGGTATATATTTCCATTTCACTCTGTACAGCAGAACATATCTTCAAACACCTGTTCACTTCTTCCTAATTTTACATTTGTCTAAAAATAAAGACAAGTAAAGCCAATTTCCAGACAGTCTCTGGAATGCATCAAATTTTCCATGAAGGGTTTAACACAGTCCCACTCTGTGTTAATTCTTCTCATTAGTTTTTGCATCACGAGTGAAATGAAGGAATCTGTTCTCTGTGCCAGGTCGTTGACATATACTAAGCATTGGCTGGGTCTTTGATCCGACCCCATGAGGTATACTTCATTCGATACCTCTCTCCACTCTGTATAACTCCTTCGCTTTCTTCCTGGGAGGTTTTCATTTCACCTATTTTAGCAGTCATTCAGATATACCAGACTGTTTGTTTACCTTAATTGGGAGACTTTTGTATCGTGCAGTGTTCAATGCTTTCTAAGAGTGGCGTAATATGCGGTGTAGTGTCCTTCATCTTGCAGTAGAGATCTCAGTAACTTTGTCAAACAGAATTTTCCTGCACTGAATCGATTCTTGCGTTTGAAATATCGCTCTCTGTCCATAAAATTCAAACCTTATTGTTTGAAGAACAGAAGGGTCATAATATTGGTGAAGCTAGGCGCAATAAGGACCTAACACAAAGGTCGGATGTAAGTGATACAGCACTGACGAGGACAATATAGTGAGCATATCCAGTTGTAGCTTTGAGCGCCACTCTTGCCCACCCATGTCATCTCCAATTTTTATAGATGATACATAGATGAATCGTTTACTACATTCAGTGATGATTCATCTGATAGAAGTATCATGGATTAACAGTGTTAACGGCTTCCATGGCGGTGTTTTCCATAGATATTTTCAAGAAAAGCTGAATCTCCTCTTGACTCATGGACACTCTTTGCGGCTGGCTGAATCTCTTCGTGTGTGGGACCTTACAAAGTGATCTTTTCCTGTAATCTTTTCAAGACTACCTTACGTTTTACAAGCTTGGCTACATACCACCTACAGGTACTAATGCCAAGGGTGTACGCGAGTGCGTTATTTGCAAGCACACTGAACGAAGAAACAGGAAGGGAAAATCTATCTGTACCTGGTGCAACGAGATCGAAGTCGCGCTGTGTACCATGGACTACTTCGTTAATTATTACTCACTTCCAAAGTACTGAGTGTGTAATACAGTGTGTTACTGTGTAAATAGTGTGTGAAACTATACATATTGTAATTTTAGTGAATTTTTAACAAGTAATATTGCGACAATAAACATTTATTGTTGACACATTAATGACATGTATCACAGTTCCATGGAACATTATGAACGTTCTACTGTATGCATATTGTAAAGGACACAAATATGCATATACGATAAAAAAAAAAAAAATAGAACCGCATTGGAAATACATAGAACAAATAATTGAAAATATATTTGTGGCAACATCCGGTGCTTGAATGGCCCGCGCGACCGTGTCTGGGCATGTCACGCACGGGTGACCAGCCCCTGATGACATCACAGCGCACCTTGTCCACGTCCCCACAGCCAAAGTAAGTGGAATTTGGTATTTATGTTTACATAGATATGTTCAGGGAAGGGAATTTATCATTTTACGAAGAAAAAAGAATTTGTTGGGAACACTTTATTTCATGCGCACAGGGGGAATTTCACAATAAACTCAGCGCAGCACGGTGGTTAAGGAAGTGTGTTTGGAAGTCCAAACAAGAAATGATAAACAAGAAGCGGATCTTAGGCAAGCAATGAACTGGTAACCAACAGTAAACGGGTACAAAACACTGTCGATAGAAGTCCATAATAATTTTTGGATGTTTAGAGAAGGAAATTTCATCTAGGGTGGACTGAGCAGTAGAAGAGATGATAATCATAGAAAAAATAGTAGGATTAGGAGAAGGACTAAATTCAAAGGAACATGTTAGTGATTTTAGGAAAATAGGAAAATATGAGAAAGACAAGAACCACCCCTTAAGGGTGACGTCTAATGGAGTGAAGTATATGACAGACGTGCTTCGGAATACCAGAAAATTGCAATGTGACGAGGATGGCAAACTGTGGTCAATAAGACAAGACCTCTCAAAAGAGGACAGAGAAAAGCTGAAAATGAACCTGATTGAAGCAAAACATCTAAATGGGGATAGAAATGAAGAAGAAAGGAATTCTTTTTTCTACAGTGTCAGGGACTGGAAAGCTTGTGAAATGGTACATAAAGACAAAGCAACAAAATCATTAAAGGAAGGGGTGTAAAGAACAAAGGGAAGGGGAACATATCCCTGAAAGTAGTACAGTATATACCAACATAGATGGAGTGAGATTGAAAATATTGGAGTTGAAATATATAATTCAGCTCAAAGTCCCAGATATTGTTGCATTAACAAAGACGAAACTTGAAGAAAATATTTTAAATGAGGTCGTATTCTCAAGGGGCTACTCAGTTTGGAGATGTGACAGGAAAAGTAGGAAGAGGGGGAGGAGTGGCTGTGCCGGTGAAAGAACACCTGAAGGTAAAAGAATTAATATTTGAAAACCCTTGAGATACATGTATTGACATAATGGCATTGCAGCTCTGGAATCAAGATGATAAGCTGATAATTGTAAATGCCTACAGCCCACCAGCAAGCAACACATGGACAAAGGAAGAACTGGATGACAAACGAGAGGGCCTACCTTGAGGTTACCTTGAGGTGCTTCCGGGGCTTAGCGTCCCCGCGGCCCGGTCGTTGACCAGGCCTCCTGGTTGCCGGACTGATCAACCAGGCTGTTGGACGCGGCTGCTCGCAGCCTGACGTACGAATCACAGCCTGGTTGATCAGGTATCCTTTGGAGGCCTCATAAAGGTCATGATAGAGATTATGTTAAGAGCTGGCAAAGATAAATCCCGATTGTTGATACTGAGGGACTTCAACTTTGGCAATAGACTGGGAGGCCTACGAGGCAAGAACAGAGGACATTTGGACAGGCAGGTTTGTAAACCTCATCTTGGAGACATTCATGTATCAACACGTCAAGCAGGCCACAAGAATGAGGGAAGGGAATATTCCGTCAGTACTGGATCTAGTATTCACCAGGAAAGAAGAAGAGGTATTTGACATGCCGTACCTTCCTCCCTTGGGAAAGAGTGATCACGTCCTCTTGGACATTAAATATGCTATGCGATATAATCTAGTAGAGAATGGGGACAGTGAAACAGTTGTTAAACCCGATTTTAAGAGAGGACGCTATGGGGAACTTAGAAATGTTTTTCATGGGGTATAATTGGACAGACTTGTTGCTAGGCAAGGAAGTAAATGAAATGTATGCCAAATTTTTCAAAATATACGATGAAGGCACACAAACATTCATACCAAAACAGACATGCAAACAGACAGACAGATCAAGACACAAGCATGGAATCATTATAGAAAGAGACCAAACTCTGAAACATACCAGCGATACAAAGATTCAAGAAACAACTACACGTCAATAAGGAGAGAGGCAGAGAGGAACTTTGAGAACAGTATTGCAGACAAATGTAAATCAGATCCAGGCCTTTTCTATAAATTCATTAAAAGCAAGCTGCAGGTAAAGGATAATATTCAGAGGTTGAAAATGAGGGACAGATACACGGAAAATGAAAAGAAAATGTGTGAAACATTAAACCACTTGTAAAGTGGTAGTGCATCCTAGGCCAAATGTGTCATTCCTTACTACATGGCTATATTATTAATTAATGCAAATAAACTACTATTAATACTGTATTATACAGAAACTGACACTTCTGCAATATTTATAATTAAGCTAACCGATTAAATTCATGCATCAGCAATTTCTTACCTTAGGAGCCATTAATGCAGCATTGCCTTGCCTCGGGTCTGATTCACGAGAAGGAAAAGGTACAGTCATGTTGGATGAATCAGTAGTAACACTACAACCAAAATCAGTCAAAACTAGCAATGGATATTGCTCTCCTTCAGCCAGTGAGAGAAGAATGTTGTCTGATTTGAGATCTCTGAAACAAACATTATCCTTTTACAATTTGTATGCACAAAGTTTACAGCTAATCAGTACCACATTTTCCACATCAACTGGATGTGGAGCCAATGACCCAAAAATAAAATAAAAGAGCAATTCACAAAATTCACAATATGGTCAATCAGGTTCTACAAAATCTCATTAGAAAAAAAAATTGAAATAGATACAGCCTACAGTGTGCATGAAAGTGTACAACAAAAGTTGTTTACAAATGTTGACAAATGAATGGCATAAATGTGAAAAACCAAGAAGTAGAGCAGTGGAAATGGATAATCTAACTCGTGTGTGATGTTAGAAAGGAATGAAAATATCATAGGACACAAGAGTCAATAAACCACAAGACTAGGAAACGATTACTTATATATGGTCTGGGTTTGGTGACAAAATGATGACAAAACAAGGTGAAGAGACTGCACTAAAGCTAATCTAAGAGAAGTAAAGAGTAGGCCAAAAAAGATGAGCAGACATGCAGACAAATGTGGACAATTAAGAAGACATAGGAGGAGTCAGTGCTGGGTGGAAAGCTTGTAACACTGAGGCAAATGTACTGGTGTTTTAACATACAGTAATCCCTATGACAATTTACAAGAAGCACTGTTCACATTGTCTAATCAAGAGGTATACAGTACTACACTGTATACCGCTGAATGATAAAATGAAGTGATATTTCCCAATCTATTTTTTAATTGCAGTAACCTTCTTTCACTATATTGCTCATATCTTCATTAGGACACATGAAGGAGGGGGGGGGGACCTTTGACAAGTAACCGGCTTTCTGTCCTTGTCGAGGTCACTCTAGAGATAGTGGCCCTAAGTTAAATTTAGGTAAAATATATGACCCCCTGTATACAGGATGCAAAATGTAAAGTGGAATAGTTATATCATAACTAAACAACATTGTATAGTACCAGAAAGTCACTAATTTCATAATAAATATTTCAAATAAATAATAGAGCTACAATGTCACGCATATTTGTCATAATCAGTTTAACTTTACATATAAAACGTTGATTACTTATTTTAGCGCGGTCTCCCTCCAATGTTTACCAGGTGGTGCGGGTGACGGGCTGGGGACAACTGCACTTATCATACACAAGTCTCTGTTTACTAAAGACGAAATCATGGCAAACAAGCCACAGAAAATGCCCAAAGTGGCCAAGGTATGTAATGTATGATTAAAAATAATATTATTCAATCAAAGTTTGATTAAATTTGAGTTTATGCCACAATGTCTTCAACATAATGTCTCGATTCTTGGAGCAAAAAATCTAATATGCACAGCATACCTGACGATATTAAACCTAAAACTACATGATAAATATTGTGGACATATATATATATATATATATATATATATATATATATATATATATATATATATATATATATATATATATATATATATATATATATATATATATATATATATATATATATATATATATTATATAGTTGCATATTGGTTTGGGGACCATTCAAGCTTGTTAGCATATATTATATGCCATATGAAAGATTACACATTGGTAAAAATAACTATAATATAATATTTCCATGATTCAGTGCTTAACTCTTATGAAAATTATATTTTTTTTTAGTAATTTATGCTTTAGGCTTGGTTAGGTTAGGTTTTACAATTCGTTGGCTGAGTATCTTTGGTATGAAATGACCTGAACATCCCCTTGAACATTGTCTAAGCTTCAAGAAATAGTGAGAAATCTTGTAGTCGAGTAACTATCCACTAAAGTCATTTGCAGTGACTTGGTTCATGGTGGTTGTGTTTCGGCTGCCCGAAACGCTTTGCGTAATAGTGGCTTTAGGCATTGTATGTACTAGCTCCTATCTATAAAGCCAACAAACTTTGTAAAATCTCTTTATGTATGTACCTTTGCCTAACTAAAAATTATTATTATTATTATTATTATTATTATTATTATTATTATAATATGTACAATACACTATACAGTATACATTTAGAGTAAAGTCTATTTAGTATCATCATTGAGTTTAAATTTGCATATATTAAATGTTTATTAAATTAAAAGATAAAGGAGAATTTGCTATTAATTTTGTTTATATATTTAATCCAACAGGTAAAGGACAAATCTCCTGCTGAGCTGCAGATAACAGCAGAACAACTATTGAGAGAAGCTAAGGAGCGAGAACTTGAAATTGTGCCCCCTCCTCCACGGCAGAAGATATCAGATCCAGAAGAACTTCAAGAATATCGTTTGAAGAAAAGACGAGCCTTTGAAGATAACATTCGTAAAAATCGGGGAAGCATTTCCAATTGGATTAAATATGCAAAGTGGGAGGAAGAGCAGCAAGAAATTCGAAGAGCCAGGTAGAGTGTTTTATGTATTTTGATAGAAATTACTTGTGATGTATCAGAAGTTACTTATGATGTATCATTATCTATCCAGTATTTATGGCTCCAAATAAATTGTTTTGTCAGTCTTTTCAGTGTTAAAGAATTTCAACAACTTCTTGAGACAATTGGTAAAAATATAATATGTTGGTATGGCAATGATGTAAATGAAATATGATTCTCCATGCTCTTAAAAATACTTATCTGTTTAAAGAACAAGACATACTTCAGTCAGCAATGTACAAGTGAAAGTAATTAAACGTTTAATTAAACCTTATTAAATTTTATACAAGTGAGAGTAATTAAACCTGTTTAAAGAACAAGATGTGTAATTAAGACAACTGCAAAATATGAAAATACAGTAGTGATCATTGTGATGATGATGCAGAGGTGAAGATAGGAAGGTACTGTTCATTGTGATGGAGATGCAGAGGTGAAGATGACGAGGTACTATCATTGTCATGGTGATGCAGAGGTGGTGCTGTTATGAGAGTACAGCCACAGCCAAAATATACAGCTTCCCTGTTTGGTTCCCTTGTATCTCTGGTATATTGTTACACTAGTATTTTATTAACCTTTGAAGATACTGATTAATCCTGAATAACACTTCCTACTGGTTGCACTTTGTAACACTTTGAGGTAAAACCTTGATGATACTAGTTATAACACTGGTAATTTAGATTACATATTCAATGTAATATGAACCGAAATATAATGCACCACTGATGGTTACATCCAGGACCAATGGTACCTTCCCAAGGAAATGGTATACAGAGACTTATTAATTAACCACTGCCACCATCTTGCCTGTCACTTAGTTATATCAAGCAATGAGGCAAGAAACATGCCTTGACTTTAAGAGTCCTTTTTTAACTCATTAATTATGGGCCGGTTGTTAACAAAACAACCGGCCAAATACACAGAGGAGTTTGAAAGGTTCCATTTAAGTGACTCAGATGTAAAGTTTAACACAGGGTTTATTGAGAACAATATATGATATTCACCAAACTATAAGTCCCTACTCTAACACTGACAATTGTTTAGACATCACACATGGAAAATATCAAAGATCACACACATTACCTTCTGGGTCCAGAGGATGCTTAAACTACCCTGCTGTCTTTTTCCATATCAAGGTTTACATTGTGCATTCTTGTTAACACTTCAGCTAAGGTGTATATGTACTGTATCATTATGAGGGGTTTGATGTAATGGAAGTACAGTATGGTTTTAATACTGTAATTGGAGGTTACTCACTGTAGGTAATTATGCTACTTTCTAGATTGCTTGGGGGCTACTATACAAGATCCCCTTAGGCAAATCTGGTCAAATGATGTTGATGTAACTTCGAATAAATATTGAAAATGTTGATCCAGTGTTGATTAATCATTACTTGAGCATGATTTGGCTGTTGATTGTACAGGTCGTAATGTATTAAATACAGTACAGTGTATTTACATATAATTCTGTTACTACACTTTGAAACTTTGTTCCTCAACACCTTCCAGTGTTTAGAAGATTAAAGAAACACCTGAGCAATATTTTTAAGTACTGTATTATTTACATGATTTAAATAGATTTTCTTGATCTTATTTTCCAACCAGGTCTGTGTATGAGAGAGCTTTGGATGTTGAACACAGAAATATTACATTATGGCTGAAGTATGCTGAGATGGAGATGCGTAGCCGGCAGGTGAGTTCTTTGACGTTAATATTTTGTAAGTGAATTTATTGACATATAGGTAGCCCAGGTGTACTTGTATATGCTTGGATTTTTGTGTAAGTAAAATTCTATTTCACTCAAGTATAGAATAAAGAATGGAGATAACTGTCTGTCTTCTTCACTGAGTAACCTATCTACCACATTCTTGTTCCTTAAGATGATGGTCTGAAGAATTATTACGATAATTTTCTCTTTGTAGTAAATGTAAAAAAATTGTTCTGAATGTGAACAAGCAGAATTAGTGGCTTGAATAATTGTTTTGATTTGAGGCAAATTTATTTGAGTACCTTTTCAAGTAAAATTTGCCCGAAATGCTATACGTACTAGTGTCTGTACAAGAATGTAAGAACTCTTGTATATACAGTACAGTATATAAATAAAAAAATAAAAAATAAATAAAAAAGTACTTAACTTTGGATGCAATATGTTCTAAAGTAATTATTAACCTGAAAGCAAAAAGTTTCCTGATCTGTTATTGAGAAATGTGAAAACAACAAATTGGGGGCTTATTTTTTTTTATATACCTTGTTGAACTCTAGCCATTGGCTTTACTTTCATATATTTATTTTCATGTGGTGTATTGTATTCAATATTGATAATATGAAGTATTTATATATTTTGAAATATAGCATTAATATTTATACAGACAAGAAACGTTAATTGCATTTTCAGGTGAATCATTCTCGCAATGTGTGGGACAGAGCGGTCACCATCCTACCGAGAGCCAACCAATTTTGGTACAAGTTTACTTACATGGAGGAAATGCTGAAGAACATTGCTGGCTGCAGACAGGTGAGAGCAAGTCATTCCCAAATACTCTATAACATTAAATGATTGAATTTGGAATTTTATTAATTATTTAAGATCAATTATTTAGGTTGTATGTTTATATTACAGTGGAACCTCGATTAACGACTGTCACTCTTTACGAATTTTTCTGGTTACGATCTCAATTTCTTCGTAAAATTTGACTCGGTTGATGACCTTTACCTCACTTGGCGACGAGTTTGTTGATACACGTATAGGTCGACCGAGCGCGTGGGTTCCTGGTGGCACAGGCGAGGTGTGCTTCAGTTTACCAGTACCTCCCGCTTAGTGACGATCGTGCTTGAATTCTTTGTAAAGGATTTCATTATTTTTCTGCTTTTTTGGTTTTTGAACATAAAAAGTAATTATTATATATCACAACATGGGTCCCAAGAAAGTCAGTGGTAAGTCTCAACCTAAGAAAACAAAGGTGAGGATGATAGAGGAAAAACAAGAGATCATTCGTAAACATGAAAATGGTATGAGTGTTGTACTAGCTAGGTTGGATGGTGCTTATGTGGAGGAGTTGGTGGAAGAACACAGCAAAGCACTGACCTCTGTCGAACTCCTAACCCTTCCCAAGGAGCAGCAACAAGAGACAGCTGAGGAAATTTCTTCAGGGGAGGAGGAGGAGGAGGCATGTCCCTTCCTCATTAATTAAGAAAATGTGTGCAGCAGGGGAAGAACTGCAAAGTTTTGCTGAAAAGTGTCACCCAGATAAAGCTCTAACAGGCTGTTGCATTAACCATTTTAATGACAATGTGATGTCTCACTACAGACAAGTGTTAAAATGTAGGGAAAAACAAGTGTCTATAGACTGATTCTTAGTAAGACAAGCAAGCAGTGAGCCATGACCAGGTCCTAGTGTTATGCTCGCAAAACGTAGGAGAGAGAGAGAGAGAGAGAGAGAGAGAGTACCCCAGAGAAGTCATCACTGCTTGATGTTATAATGGAAGAGGACACCCATTCGAAACACTAAAAATCTCCCCCCCCCCCTCTCCCCCTCCTCACCGTCTTCTATATGCCAACAAGAGTCATCAATAAATGTAAGATATAACTTGTACATCCTGTAGCACAAAATATTTGTAGTATGCATTATTTATAAAATATATTTTGAAGTTAGTATTTTTGGGGGTCTGGAATGGATTAATTCAGTTCCCATTATTTCTTATGGAAAAATTCTGGTCAAACTTCCTGACCAGTTTGTATATGGGAAGCAATAACCTGGCAAATCAGACAATTACAAAGGACACCTAGCATCTGACTATGACCTTAGACATATTCTCAGTTATCATCTATACATTAGGTTAGGATTTCATATAAGGAAAATAGGAGGGATAATGATGGGAATATTTCCCCCTGGCAAAGTGAAGGTCATCTGGTGACTGACACTGTAAAAAGGTGAACCAAGGCTGAATTGTTACTACTGTTTTTCACTTTAGCCACATTTCTGATCTCTCTCGTGATACTACAACATCATATAATATGATCAAGGTTATAAAGAAACTTGAATATACATATTACAATGCTGTAAAGGCAATCGCCATATCTTCCTGTTTTTCAAACTTCATCCTTTGGGTTACTTTTATTTTATCATTAAGTATGTTACTCAGATGTTTAGTTACAGCATTGATGTCTGCAATGCAGCTCCATAGCATCCTTTTCCTCTTGTGTGCTTGTCACTCAATCCAGTTAGCTCTAGCATCATTTCTTCTCACCAACCGCAACAGTTTTCACTCTTTGCTAAATGTTTATTATTGTTTGTATGTTTATTATTGGGGAAATCAGTAGGAGCTATGTGGAGGATTTGAACCTGCACACTAAGTACTCCCAAGTGCATGCCTTAGACCACTTAACAACGACATGCTCAAAAGCAACGAAACTTGGTGCTCAACCGAGTCCTCTATGGGTCCCGAGTCTTCCACTGAAGCAAGTCAGGGTTTCACTCATGGTCTGCATGCACTCACGCTGTAGTATAGGAGTAGTTCTTTCAATACTTCTCTTCAAATGCACAAACGACATGTGGTTTGTGCATTTGTGCATGTCTAAGGTGTGTGCTTTGGAGTATCCAACATGCAGGTTCGAATCCATCTTATAGCTCCTGATTTTCTCATTGATACATTGTTAATTTGATTTCTTTGTACATGTTTAATATACTTTTAAGCAGATCATGGTAAGTACACTTTATTTTTGTCATATGAAGTGGTGGAATACTGCTGTGGATGCTCAGCTGAAACATAATGGTACTAATTCTTTGAGTATTATGTGATGCTATTTAGTGTGGAAGATAGTGAAAGAATGAGTGATTTTTTAGTACACATTTTCCTTTCCCCTACCTTGCTTTCATGGTTTTTTCCGTGCTAATACCACTCAACTCCATAATAATTGAAACTTGGTAATGATGATAAAGATAATACCATAATAAAGGGATATTTTTTTTACAGGTATTTGAGCGATGGATGGAGTGGGAGCCAGATGAGCAGGCCTGGCTCACTTACATTAAATTTGAGCTACGTTATAAAGAACTAGATCGTGCAAGAGCAATCTACGAACGCTTTGTTTATGTTCATCCCGAACCAAAATATTGGATTAAATATGCTCATTTTGAAGAGAATCATAGCTACATTCAGAGTGCTCGGCGAGTGTATGAACGTGCCATTGACATGCAACAAGCAACATGTTGCTTGTTGCCATATCTATGGCGATGATCACCTAGAGGAGAGTTTATTTATTGCCTTTGCTAAATTTGAGGAAGGTCAGAAGGAACATGATCGAGCCCGAGTTATTTATAGGTACGCACTGGATCATATGCCAAAAGAGAAGTGTTTGACTCTCTACAATGAGTATACACGACATGAAAAGAAATATGGAGATAAATCATCGATTGATGATGTCATTACCAGCAAGAGGAAATTTCAGTATGAAGAAGCAGTGACAGCCAATCCTCATGATTATGACACATGGTTTGACTATGCACGGATGTTGGAGGCAGACGGCAATGTGGATCTCATTAGAGAGACATATGAGAGAGCAATAGCTTGTGTTCCGCCCTTAAAGGTTAGTGTATGTATTATCAGCACACTATTCCCGAGTCTTGCACCAGAATGTTTGTTATGTATTGATGGATATTGTGAAATTTAGTATGTTCCAGCTTGGTGCCTTTTTTTGATAATTACTTAGTGTGTGTTATTTATATATCAGTACAGTACTGATACAGTATAAGTGTTCCATGTGTCAGTATTGATCATTTGCAAAACTATTTGCTTGTATATCTGTAATTTGATTGTGATGACACCCAACAGGAGAAGAGACACTGGCGCCGCTACATCTACCTTTGGATTTATTATGCAGTGTTTGAAGAGCTCACTACCAAGGATATGGAGAGGGCACGGCAGGTGTACCAAATGTGCCTTCGTCTAATTCCACACAAGGTGTTTACCTTTGCTGAGATATGGCTACTCTATGCTAAATTTGAGATTCGCCAGAAGGACCTATCAGCAGCAAGAAAAGCATTGGTAAGCTGGTCATTATTGAAATGAATGGATAATCACAGAATGAATGGTTGTACAGTATATATTGTAGCAAATTTTCTTGTTGTTTAACAGTTCCAGTGAATTATTGTAATTAAGTATAATGGTGTAACCATCTCATAAAATGTTCATATGTATGTCTGCGTACATATGTACACACAGTTTTTGTTATTAGAGTTCCTATACAGACCTGGCTCAAGCCCTGTAACTAATGTGTATTTATTCAGTGATTTTTAGTAAAGATAAGTTTCCCTTGTGTTAAGGTCATGCAGGTGCAGTTTATGTTGCATTTTATATTTTATAGACTTAGAGATTATATTAATCAGCATGTTAGAATACTCAAGTGCATAAAAGTATAAATATCCTTAATCTGAAATTTTGTTTCCGAAATACTAAAACATTCTTGACCCATTTTGCAGATTTTTTCTTTTCAAATGATTGCACTGTATTTTATTTTTTTTATTGTGTAATAGCTCACTTATTTTTTATATGTATTTTTTATATGTATGTACTAGAGGGCACCGCACTTATTAGACCAGTCGAACTATTAGCATGACTATAATTCTTGCATCTAGTATATTATTACTAGAAGTATTCTATAGGTTCTTGATAGTGTGAAGCGGCCTGGTCAGTATGGAGAAGGAAAAGGTCTGCGGCGACGATGGCTGCCACCAGAAGAAAACCAAGTCTGTCCGCTTCTCAGAAAATATCATCAGTCAGGTGCACGTCGTCGAGGACTGAGCATACGAGAGTTGGGTGTTTAGGAAAGAAGGAAAGAACTGGATTGCCGCTGGCGCATTTCGCCGCCGCTTTGACAGAAGGTGCCGCGCGATCGAAGACTTGCTGAAGGCCGACAAGGTCTTTGACCTCCTGCACAGGGAGAAAATATTTGCCCAGAGATTTATGGATTCTTCACTCACACGATGATTTCTTAATTGATTATCTGAATATAATGTTTTTTGATTTAATAAACATATTCCTATAATTGTTTTTATATCGTTAACAAACGGTGTGTGTGTGTGTGTACTCACCTAGTTATGCTTGCGGGGGTTGAGCTCTGGCACTTTGGTCTCGCCTCTCAACCGTCAATCAACAGGAGTACAGATTCCTGAGCCTATTGGGCTCTATCATATCTACACTTGAAACTGTGTATGGAGTCAGCCTCCACCACAACGCTTTCTAATGCATTCCATTTGTCAACCACTCTGACACTAAAAAAGTTCTTTCTAATATCTCTGTGGCTCATTTGCGCGCTCAGTTTCAAAATGTGTTCACTTGTGCATGTGCTCCTTGTGTTAAATAGCCTGTCTTTATCTACCCTATCAATTCCCTCGAGAATCTTGAATGTGGTGATCATGTCCTCCTAACTCTTCTGTTTTCCAGCGAAGTGAGGTTTAATTCCCGTAGTCTCTCCTCGTAGCTCATACCTCTCAGCTCGGGTACTAGTCTGGTGGCAAATCTTTGATCCTTTTCCAGTTTAGTCTTATCCTTGACTAGATATGAACTCCATGCTGGGGCTGCATACTCCAGGATTGGCCTGACATATGTGGTATACAAAGTTCTGAATGATTTTTTACACAAATTTCTGAATGCCGTTCGTATGTTGGCCAGCCTGGCATATGCCACTGATGTTATCCTCTTTTGATGTTGTGTGTATGTGTGTGTGTGTGTGTGTGTGTTTACTAGTTGTGTTTGTTTACTAGTTGTGTTTTTTTGCGGGGGTTGAGCTTTGCTCTTTCGGCCCGCCTCTCAACTGTCAATCAACTGTTTACTAACTACTTTTTTTTTCCCCCACACCACACACACACACACACACACCCAGGAAGCAGCCCGTGACAGCTGACTAACTCCCAGGTACCTATTTACTGCTAGGTAACAGGGGCACTTAGGGTGAAAGAAACTTTGCCCATTTGTTTCTGCCTCGTGCGGGAATCGAACCCGCGCCACAGAATTACGAGTCCTGCGCGCTATCCACCAGGCAACGAGGCCCTATGTGTGTGTGTGTGTGTGTGTGTGTGTGTGTGTGTGTGTGTGTGTGTGTGTGTGTGTGTGTGTGTGTGTGTGTGTGTGGGAAAAATTAGTTAGTAACAGTTGATTGAAAGTTTGCGGGCCACAAGAGCAGAGCTGAACCCCCGCAAGCACAACTAGGTGAATACACACATTATATCCTCACTGCAACCATCTTCACTACACACACTATTCTGTAACCATCTTCACTCCACACACTATACTGTAACCATCTTCACTCCACACACTATACTATAACCATCTTCACTCCACACACTATAATGTAACCATCTTTACAACACACACTATACTGTTACCATCTTCACAACACACACTATACTGTTACCATCTTCACAACACACACTATACTGTAACCATCTTCACAACACACACTATAATGTAACCATCTTCAATACACACACTATACTGTAACCATCTTCACAACACACACTATAATGTAACCATCTTCACTACACACACTATACTGTAACCATCTTCACAACACACATTATAATGTAACCATCTTTACTACACACACTATACTGTAACCATCTTCACAACACACACACTATAATGTAACCATCTTCACTACACACACTATACTGTAACCATCTTCACAACACACACTATAATGTAACCATCTTCACTACACACACTATACTGAAACCATCTTCACAACACACACTATAATGTAACCATCTTCACTACATACACATTACTGTAACCATCTTCACTACATACACAATACTGTAACCGTCTTCACACAATACTGTAATCATCTTCACTACACACACACACACACACACTATACTGTAACTATCTTCACAGTAACCATCTTCACTACACACTATCATCACTACACACTATCATCACTACACACACTATACTGTAACTCTTCACTACACACTATTTTCATAGTAACCATCTTCACTACACTCTATCATCACTACACACTATCTTCATTACACATTTTTTTTTACTGTAACCATCTTCACTACACACAAAAACTTCACTATAATCATTTTTAGTACACACAATAACTTCACTGTAATCATTTTCAGTACACACAATATCTTCACTGTAATCATCTTCATTATACAATAGTTTCATCACTGCAACTTTACAACACAGTCGTCAATGGTGTCGATCTTCACTACAAATGACTATCATCACTAACCATAGTTACTACGCACTATCGCATTATCTTCACCACAGTAATCGTCTTAACTAATGACAACCCTCATCATTGTAACCGTATTTACTTCACGCAACCTGAAACACTGTAACCATCTACACTGTAACGACCAGCCTCGTAACTGTAGCCATCTTCCCTAAATACTTAAATTCTCATCACCACCACCACACAACACCCACCACCATCACTACACATAAAAAGAGTAGTGCTCAGAACACTACCCTGAGGCACACCTTCGTATTGCTGAAAAGAGGCAGAGAGAGCGGTACCAAGCCTCACCCGAGAGGAACGACGAGAGAGGAAGCTGCGGAGAAAGAGAGGGAGATGACCACGAAGGCCAAAAGAATGAAGCTGGGATAGAATATGATATCGCCAAGTGGTGTCGTAAGCCTTTTCCAGGTCAAAAAGGACGGCAACAACGGAGGTCTTCGCAGCAAAAGCAATACGAATATAGACCTCCAAGTTCACCAGGACATCTGTTGTGCTACAGCACTTGCGGAAACCAAATTGAGAAGGGGAGATGTGGTGATGGTGTTCTAAGAACCACTTCAGACGAATGTTAACCATTCGTTCAAAGAGTTTGCAGACAACTTTTGAGGGCAATATGGCGAAAGTCCTTAGGGGATGTTCCCAGAGACCCTGGTTTGCGAACAGGGAGGACAACGGCATCGAGCCAGTCCTCAGGGACTGACGACGACTCCCAGATCCGATTATACAGATTCAGTAAATACTGAGACGTGCACGAAGGGAGATGGCGAAGCATCTCTCAATGAATGCCATCAGAGCCCGCCGCGATAGAACCGCAGAGGGCCAGGGCAGACTGAAGTTCAGAGAGAGAGAAGGGATCGTTATAGGGAAGTAGAAGATGAGTTCAGAAATCTAACGGACGAGATTCAAGGACAGGTTTACGAAGAAAGATTGGGGAAGATGAAAACCAGAGCTAACAGAAGAGAAGCGACCTGCAACGGGTCCGCCACAAGAGTACCACAGAGGTGTAGGACTGGTGAGACATCGAGAACAAACTTACCCGCTATCTTGCGGATACACTTCCAGATCTGCGGCAGAGAAGTGTCGGACGTAATGGTGGAGACATAAGATGACCAACATTCACGTTTAGCCGTACGGATGGCCCTACGGGCCACCGCACTCGCCTTCCGAAATAAAAGAAAAGAATTGACCGTCTGCCAGCAGAGGTGTCTCTTCCAGGTTGCACGTTTACAGCGGACAGCCCAAGCACAGTCTGCATTCCACCAGGGAACGCACTTCCGTGGTCCCCGAGAGGAAGAGCAAGGAATAGAGTGGAGGGCAGCGTCGAAGACGGTGTCATGAAAAAGGAGGAGAGAGCGAGGGAGAGGTCAGAGAGAGCAGCACTGAGGGTAAATAGGTTCTAGTCTGCCTTAGCAAACTGCCACCTAGGGAAGGAGAGGGGAAGGTGAAAAGAGAAAAAAGTAACAAGGATGGGGTAATGGTCACTGCCATGGAGATCATCAAGAATCTGCCACAAGAAATCTAAGTAAAGAGAAGACGAGCAAAGAGAAAGATCAAGACAGGAAAGAATGCAAGTCCGAGAGTCCAAATGCGTGGGCTCACCAGAATTCAGAAGAGACAGGGAAGAAGAGAGGATGAACGGCTCAAGAAGGCGACCCCGGGTGTTCGTCAGAACATCACCCCCAAAGGAAATGACGACAATTGAAATCACCTAGCAGGAGCACAGGCTCCGGCAAGGAGTCCAGTAGGTGTTTCAGATGGGGAAGAGAAAACGGGACACTCGGGGCGAGATAAATGGAACAAACGGTGTACCATTTCCTCACAAAGATACGAGCAGCAGAACAATGGAGAGGCGAATGAAAAAGTAAGAGGACAAAGGGAACATCAGAGCGAATCAAGAGAGCAGAAGAGTTAGGAGTTAGGGGGGAGGGGGGGAAGAGAAAGGAATAGTCACGAAAACGACCAAGACGAGCACCAAGCATCGGCTCCTTGAGAGACACACACAAAGGGGCGAAAACTGCAAAGTCAGAAGCTGGAGTTCAAGGAAATTCGCGTAATAACCAACACCACGAACGTTCCATTGAAGAATAGACATCGACGAGAAGAGAAAGGACAGCAACAGAGAACAACGAAGCAACAAAGGTGAAAAGGGAACACAGCACGTTAAAGAAGCGCAGGATCAGAGTCAGGGTCAGCGAAGTCAGGGTTAGTGGGCATGGGTAAACTGAGTAAAGAAAGAGGGAAGGAAGCTAGAGGACCGACCAGGGGCGGACGAGTATGGTCCGGAGGAGGAAGAGGAGGGGATAACCGAGGGTCAAGGACAGCAGCAGGAGGGACAGAAACCACGGAATGCACCTCAGCAAGGGCACCAACCGAGAGGGAAGCGGGGACCAAAGAGACCTCCAAACAAGGAACAGGGGGCGTAACCACCGAAACGGGAGGGGACGGAGCGAGAGAGTCAGAGGTAGGTGGCGAGGAAGAAAGCGAAGCCTTTTTACCCGCCGGGGAGGAGGAAGGAGAGGAGCCAGGCTTTCGCTTCTGACTCAAAGAGACAGGCATCCCAGCAACTACGTACTGGGTAACGGATTCTAGCGTCTCAACAGGGGAAGCAGAACGAGAGCATACACAACGTCCGTTGGGAGAGCGATGGACATCAGCCCGTAATGACAGGCGGTGTGGAGAGCCAATAGATGGAGGAGAAGGATGGGAAGGAGGATCGAAGGCAGACGAGT
>NW_025567466.1:0-26616 GCF_020424385.1 Procambarus clarkii | reverse complement strand
CACATTTGTCCCAAACCCCCCTGCAGTTTTCAAAATATCCCAAACATCCCAATTTCGAGGCCTGAGCCATATTTTGGAGCCAAATTCTGGCTCTCTGCACGTATTCGCAGATTGAAATTACGACTTTTTATACCCAACATATGCCAAGTCCTGAAAGCGGCAGTTTGTCACATTTTGCACAAACTCCCCTGCAGTTTTCAAAATATCCCAAACATCCCAATTTCGAGGCCTGAGCCATATTTTGGAGCCAAATTCTGGCTCTCTGCACGTATTCGCAGTTTGAAATTACGACTTTTTATACCCAACATATGCCAAGTACTGAAAGCGGCGTTTGGTCACATTTGTCCCAAACCTCCCTGCAGTTTTCAAAATATCCCAAACATCCCAATTTCGAGGCCTGAGCCATATTTTGGAGCCAAATTCTGGCTCTCTGCACGTATTCGCAGTTTGAAATTACGACTTTTTATACCCAACATATGCCAAGTCCTGAAAGCGGCAGTGAGTCACATTTTGCACAAACTCCCCCTGCAGTTTTCGAAATATCCCAAATATCCCAATTTCGAGGCCTGAGCCATATTTTGGAGCCAAATTCTGGCTCTCTGCACGTATTCGCAGTTTGAAATTACGACTTTTTATACCCAACATATGCCAAGTACTGAAAGCGGCAGTGAGTCACATTTTGCCAAAACTCCCCTGCAGTTTTCAAAATATCCCAAACATCCCAATTTCGAGGCCTGAGCCATATTTTGGAGCCAAATTCTGGCTCTCTGCACGTATTCGCAGTTTGAAATTACGACTTTTTATACCCAACATATGCCAAGTACTGAAAGCGGCGTTTGGTCACATTTGTCCCAAACCCCCCTGCAGTTTTCAAAATATCCCAAACTATCCCAATTTCGAGGCCTGAGCCATATTTTGGAGCCAAATTCTGGCTCTCTGCACGTATTCGCAGTTTGAAATTACGACTTTTTATACCCAACATATGCCAAGTACTGAGAGCGGCGTTCGGTCACATTTGTTCCAAACCTCCCTGGAGTTTTCAAAATATCCCAAACATCCCAATTTCGAGGCCTGAGCCATATTTTGGAGCCAAATTCTGGCTCTCTGCACGTATTCGCAGTTTGATATTACGACTTTTTATACCCAACATATGCCAAGTACTGAAAGCGGCAGTGAGTCACATTTGCACAAACTCCCCTGCAGTTTTTAAATATCCCAAATATCCCAATTTCGAGGCCTGAGCCATATTTTGGAGCAAAATTCAGGCTCTCTGCACGTATTCGCAGTTTGAAATTACGACTTTTTTATACCCAACATATGCCAAGTACTGAAAGCGGCATTTGGTCACATTTGTCCAAAACCCCCCTGCAGTTTTCAAAATATCCCAAACATCCCAATTTTGAGGCCTGAGCCATATTTTGGAGCCAAATTCTGGCTCTATGCACGTATTCGCGGTTTGAAATTACGACATTTTATACCCAACATATGCCAAGTCCTGAAAGCGGCAGTGAGTCACATTTTGCACAAACTCCCCTGCAGTTTTCGAAATATCCCAAATATCCCAATTTCGAGGCCTGAGCCATATTTTGGAGCCAAATTCTGGCTCTCTGCACGTATTCGCAGTTTGAAATTACGACTTTTTATACCCAACATATGCCAAGTACTGAAAGTGGCATTTGGTCAAATTTGTCCCAAACCTCCCTGCAGTTTTCAAAATATCCCAAACATCCCAATATCGAGGAATGAGCCATATTTTGGAGCCAATTTATGGCTCTCTGCACGTATTCGAAGTTTGAAATTACGACTTTTTATATCCAACATATGCCAAGTACTGAAAGCGGCAATTTGGTCACATTTGTCCAAAACCCCCCTGCAGTTTTCAAAATATCCCAAACAACCCAATTTCGAGGCCTGAGCCATATTTTGGAGCCAAATTCTGGCTCTCTGCACGTATTCGCAGTTTGAAATTACGACTTTTTATACCCAACATATGCCAAGTCCTGAAAGCGGCAGTGAGTCACATTTGTCACAAACTCCCCTGCAGTTTTCAAAATATCCCAAATATCCCAATTTCGAGGCCTGAGCCATATTTTGGAACCAAATTTTGGCTCTCTACATGTATTCGCAGTTTGATATTACAAGTTTTTATACCCAACATATGCCAAGTACTGAAAGTGGCGTTTGGTCACATTTGTCCCAAACCCCCCATGCAGTTTTCAAAATATCCCAAATATCCCAAATTCGAGGCCTGAGCCGTATTTTGGAGCCAAATTCTGGCTCTCTGCACGTATTCGCAGTTTGAAATTACAACTTTTTTATACCCAAAATATACCAAGTGCTGAAAGTGGCGTTTGGTCACATTTGTCCAAAACCCCCCCTGCAGTTTTCAAAATATTCCAAACATCCCAATTTCGAGGCCTGAGCCATATTTTGGAGCCAAATTCTGGCCCTATGCACGTATTCGCGGTTTGAAATTACGGAATTTTATACCCAACATATGCCAAGTACTGAAAGCGGCAGTGAGTCACATTTCGCACAAGCTCCCCTGCAGTTTTCGAAATATCTCAAATATACTAATTTTGAGGCCTGAGCTATATTTTGGAGCCAAATTCTGGCTCTCTGCACGTATTCGCAGTTTGAAAATAAGATTTTTTTATACCCAACATATGCCAAGTACTGAAAGCGGCGTTTGGTTACATTTGTCCATAACCTCCCTGCAGTTTTCAAAATATCCCAAACATCACAATATCGAGGCCTGAGCCATGTTTTGGAGCTAAATTCTGGCTCTCTGAACGTATTCGCAGTTTGATATTACGATTTTTATACCCAAAATATGCCAAGTACTGAAAGCGGCAGTGAGTCACATTTCGCACAAACTCCCCTGCAGTTTTCGAAATATCCCAAATATCCCAATATCGAGGCCTGAGCCATATTTTGGAGTCAAATTCTGGCTCTCTGCACGTATTCGAAGTTTGAAATTACGACTTTTTTTACCCAACATATGCCAAGTACTGAAAGTGGCATTTGGTCAAATTTGTCCCAAACCTCCCTGCAGTTTTCAAAATATCCCAAAAATCCCAATTTCGAGTCCTGAGCCATATTTTGGAGACAAATTCTGGCTCTCTGCACATATTCGCAGTTTGAAATTACCACTTTTTTATACCCAACATATGCCAAGTACTGAAAGCGGCAATTGGTCACATTTGTCTCAATCCACCCGGCATTTTTCAAAATATCCCAAACATCCCAATTTCGAGGCCTGAGCCATATTTTGGAGCCAAATTCTGGCTCTCTGCACGTATTCGCAGTTTGAAATTACGACTTTTTTATACCCAACATATGCCAAGTACAGATCGCGGCGTTTGGTCACATTTGTCCAAAACCCCCCCTGCAGTTTTCAAAATATCCCAAACATCCCAATTTTGAGGCCTGAGCCATATTTTGGAGCCAAATTCTGGCTCTCTGCACGTATTCGCAGTTTGAAATTACGACTTTTTTCCCCAACATATGCCAAGTCCTGAAAGCGGCAGTAAGTCACATTTTGCACAAACTCCCCTGCAGTTTTCAAAATATCCCAAACATCCCAATTTCGAGGCATGAGCTATATTTTGGAGCCAAATTTTGGCTCTCTGCACATATTCGCAGTTTGAAATTACGAATATCCCAATTTCGATGCCTGAGCCATATTTTGGAGCCAAATTCTGGCTCCCTGCACGTATTCGCAGTTTGAAATTACGACTTTTTTATACCCAACATATGCCAAGTACTGATTGCGGCGTTTGGTCACTATTGTCCAAAACCCCCCCTGCAGTTTTCAAAATATTCCAAACATCCCAATTTCGAGGCCTGACCCGTATTTTGGAGCCAAATTCTGGCTCTATGCACGTATTCGTGGTTTGAAATTACGACATTTTATACCCAACATATGCCAAGTCCTGAAAGCGGCAGTGATTCACATTTCGCACAAACTCCCCTGCAGTTTTCGAAATATCCCAAATATTCCAATTTTCAGGCCTGAGCTATATTTCGGAGCCAAGTTCTGGCTCTCTGCACGTATTCGCAGTTTGAAATTACGACTTTTTATACCCAACATATGCCAAGTTCTGAAAGCGGTGTTTGGTCATATTTGTCCCAAAGCCCACTGAGGTTTTCAAAATATCCCAAACATCCCAATTTCGAGGACTGAGCACTATTTTGGAGCCAAATTCTGGCTCTATGCACGTATTCGCAGTTTGAAATAACGACTTTTTATACCCAACATATGCCAAGAACTGAAAGCAGCAGTGAGTCACATTTTGCACAAACTCCCCTGCAGTTTTCAAAATATCCCAAATATCCCAATTTCGAGGCCTGAGCCATGTTTTGGAGCCAAATTCTTGCTCTCTGCACGTATTCGCAGTTTGAAATTGCGACTTTTTTATACCCAACATATGCCAAGTACGGAAAGCGGCGTTTGGTCACATTTGTCCTAAACCTCCCTGCAGTTTTCAAAATATCCCAAACATCTCAATATCGAGACCTGAGCCATATTTTGGAGCCAACGTTTGGCTCTCTGCACGAATTCACAGTTTGATATTACGACGTTTTATACCCAACATTTGCCAAGTACTGAAAGTGGCAGTGAGTCACATTATGCGCAAACTCCCCTGCAGTTTTCGAAATATCCCAAATATCCCAATTTTAAGGCCTGATACTTATTTTGGAGCCAAATTCTGGCTCTCTGCACGTATTCGCAGTTTGAAATTACGACTTTTTATACCCAACATATACCAAGTACTATGCGCAAACCCAACATATACCAAGTACTGAAAGTGGCAGTGAAAGTGTCACATTTTGCGCAAACTCCCCTGCAGTTTTCGAAATATCCCAAATATCCCAATTTTAAGGCCTGATACTTATTTTGGAGCCAAATTCTGGCTCTCTGCACGTATTCGCAGTGTGAAATTACGACTTTTTATACCCAACATATGCCAAGTCCTGAAAGCGGCAGTGAATCACATTTCGCACAAACTCCCCTGCAGTTTTCGAAATATCCCAAATATCCCAATTTTAAGGCCTGATACTTATTTTGGAGCCAAATTCTGGCTCTCTGCACGTATTCGCAGTTTGAAATTACGACTTTTTTATACCCAACATATACCAAGTACTGAAAGCGGCGTTTGGTCAAATTTGTCCCAAACCCCCCCCCCCCCCTGCAGTTTTCAAAATATCCCAAATATCCAAATTTCGACGCCTGAGCCATACTTTGGAGCCAAATTCTGGCTCTCTGCACTTATTCGCAGTTTGAAATTACGACTTTTTATACACAACATATGCCAAGTCCTGAAAGCAGCAGTGTGTCACATTTTGCACAAACTCCCCTGCAGTTTTCAAAATATCCCAAACATCTCAATTTCGAGGCCTGAGCCATATTTTGGAGCCAAATTCTGGTTCTCTGCACGTATTCGCAGTTTGAAATTCCTCTTGGAGTTGGAGTTGGAGGGTTTTTGGATTTGGAATGAGGGAAGAGGCGGGCTGGATGAGGCAGTTTATGTCTTTGGAAATATTTGTAATCATTTTATTTAGAGATGAGTGTGAGCAGAAATGACACACTATAGTAGTAATTTATAGTGAAGATAATATTGTATTTCCAAATGAGAAAAAATTATGCGAGGCGAAAACTGGCATAATACATGCCAGATAAAAGTAGGTTGGCAACAACTCCTCAATAAAAGATTTGGTTGTGGAGGAGATTCCCGCCCGAAGGTCGGCCATCTTGGCGCACAGATTGAACGCCCCTGGCTGGACTTTCTTTCCACACCTCGCCTGGGGCTTGTCATGTTCACAGAAAATGGTACCATCCGTTTTCTATGTGCGGCGGCTGGGACGCCAGAGAGGGGAGGTAAACAAGAGAGCGTACAGGACGCCCGCCAAGCTTGGTAGCTACTAGTCATGTAATCATATTAAGTATTAAAGTCAGTAACCAAGTCATGACTTTACATCAACCCTACAACCAAGACTTCCTCAGTAACACACAAACACCACATTGGCGACGAGGATGAACTGTGAACGCAGGTATTATTGTGACTCGTCGTCTGCACATGATCCAGTAATTGGTTCCGCAAATCCACAACCCAGTTACCAAACCAGTATTTACCCAGGTATTTCCTAAATCTAAACTTATCTTCATTTAAAGCCTTATCAATAACTCCCTTGTTATGCCCATTCATCCACTTGTACACTTCAATCATGTCACGTTAAGGTTTTTCCAACATCTCTTCATATGGAAGCTTTCTAATTTGCGGGATTAACTTTGTCATCCTAACTGACGTGTTCTAGTGAATTATGTCCATTCTTTAGTATGGCGACCAAAACTGAACGGCATAATGTAAATGGGGCCTAAAAACAATACGTTAATAAACCCAGCCGACTTATTGCTAACTCTTCTATAAATAAATCTATGGGAAAGAAAAGCTCTCAGCCTGCTAACAAGAGTGTACAAATCCACAAGGGCCGGGACGAGGATTCGAACCTGCGTCCGAGAGCATCCCAGACGCTGCCGTAATCGACTGAGCTACGACATGGTCAAAAGGAGTTGAAACCGAAGATCTACTGAACATATTGGATCCTGCAGCCTCTCCGAGGCACAAACCAGTGTTAGTGTAACAAGAATGTGAAGTTGACTACGTCCATCTAGTTCCACCCGCTCCTCCCCAGAACTAGTTGTTAAATAAGCACTTTACCTTGACTCCTCTGATCCAACACTTGTCCACACGTGCCACACTCCTGAAAAAATATTTTTTACATATATTAAGGGCAAGTATAAGTAATTATTAAAATAAGGCACCAAACCGGGAAGGCTATGTAGCACCAGGGTAAGTATAAACAGTTTATTTCAAATACAATCGAGTAGGAAAATACAATTATGAATTTCAAGAACACTGGAACCAATCACTGGAAAAGGTGAAATTGCAATGGAGATTAATTAAAGATTGTATCAACAATAGCGAGTAGGCAAGACTGATAAGACTGCAATAGCCTAACGGAGTACATTTTTGTCTCCGACTCATGAGGCTATGGTTAAGCATCAATGTTCTTTTAAAGTTACATAGAAACACATTATCTTATTAGGGTCTTCCACTAAAAACAAACCTTTAGCTAATCTTAGATAAACGTACTGTGTATTATTAATTTATTTAGCTGTTTATTGGCCTAAATTATATAAATAACATGCTTAAAACCTCTTAAGTACAGTATATGGTCTCTGAGCACCAAACCAACGTTAGAAGCCTAGTGATTACATTGTCAAAAAGGACCATTTACAGGTGAAACCATTTCATATCGCAGAGTAAACAAGATGGAAACAATTATCTTCCACATTTATTTGCACAATTGCCATCCTGATATGACCACTCCATCGCCCTAGTCGTTAACACACTAAGTGCAGGCGATGAGTCACAATAACGTGGCTGAAGTAGTTTGACCAGGCCACACACTAGCAGGTGAAGGGATGACGACGTTTCGGTCCATCCTGGACCATTCTCAAGTCGACTTGAGAATGGTCCAGGACCGAAACGTCGTCGTCAACACACTAAACAATCTAGGGTGACTTGTTGCTAAACATTACAAGTCACCTTTACCTTAGCTACAAAACACGTTGTGCATATTATCACACTACCTTTAATGTCATAATGCAGCAGTTTGCGCGCTCAAAATACAGATAGACAAAATTCTCAGGAACCATAGGGGAACCTTTGACAAGCCGCCGGCTTCCTGTTGCCGTAGAGGGCACTATGGAGAAATGGTGGCCCTCTGGTAAATTTAAGTCAATATTACCTAGGAGTTATGATGTACCAGCCATTGAACATCTGGGACTCACAGTTAATATGAAAACAATCCTTAAGAATAGTTAAACGAATCTTTGACTGAAACGAACAACGTTGAATATTCAACTGTACGAGTCTCTGTTGTGGTCCCATCTGGCCTACTGTGTCCTAATATGGAAACCTCACTTCAAAAACACATCAATGATTTTCAGCTTTGGAGAAAGTTCAAGACAGCAACAACAATCATGCCAGAACTTGTTCAACTGTCACTACCACGAATCTTTGAAGGACTAACACTATAAAAGTTTAAATTGTTATAGATTTAGATAGATTAGCCTATAAATTTTCCTAGAAATTACCTACTTAATATTATCTGTTAAATTAAGGACCTGGCCGAAGTGCTATGCGTACTAGTGGCTTTACAAGAATGTAAACACACAGGGCTATGTACTCCTTGTCACCTGTCCTCTTAAAAATAGCGTCGCTTTTGGCCGTTTACCCGTAAGGCCGAATATGGACGTAATTTGGAAATGAAAACAAAATGAAAATAAATTTGGGCTTTTTTTCAACAACAATAAGTTAAGGGTCCTCTGGTAGGTTAGGTGGGCAGGAAATTCTCATAAAGTTTCAAAACGTTATGAAAAATGTTAATGGAAAGAATCCTCTTCTAAGCTGGCCGAGTAAGCCGGACGACTCAAACAGAAAACGGAACCGTGCGTCACTTTTGTGAGTCGATTTCATTTCAAATTACGTCCAAATTTGGCCATAGTGCCGCGCATACCAGCCAAAAGTGACGTTAGTTTTAAGAGGACGGGTTGATCAGAAACCCAATATAACTTGTAGTTATATAAATAAATAAATAACAGCCGAGGCCTTTGTAATACTGACCAAGTTGGAGGTCATTAATACAGACCACTTCTCTAAAATATCATATTTGACACAGGCTGGACAACAGCTTCAAGCTCAACAAGCCACAATGTAACACAGAAAATAGATGTGTTGTTTCCCCCATAGGATTATTAACCCATGAACCCGCTTAACCACTCAAGTCGTAAATGCCGAGTCATTCCTCTTGTTCACAATATACACAAGACAAATCCTCAATAAAATAAGGGTGGAGGGAGTAGGAAGGCTGACCTTTGACAAGGTGCCGCCGTCCTGTCCCCGTCGAGGCCACTGTAGATGGTGGCCCTTAGGTCAATTCATCATAGGAGCCCTTCTCCTTCCATCATTCTGAATCATGCTCATCGTACTAACCTGCACCCCCTCAATCCCCCCCCCCCCCCCACCATCTTCACACAATCTGTGGCCAACATTTCTCGTTTCATTCAGATTTTCATCAAAATATGTAGAAGATTTCTCTTTGGGTTGTTTTAAGGGGCCTGACAGCCGAGTGGAGAGTGCTCCGGATTCGTAATCCTGAGGTTCCGGGGTCGATCCCCGGTGGAGGCTGAAACAAATGGACACTTTCTTTCACCCTGATGACCCTGTATACCTATCAGTAAATAAGTACCTGGGAGTTAGACAGCTGCTATGGGCTGTTTCCTGGGGATGTGTAAGAAAAAGAAGGCCTGGTCGAGGACAGGGCCGCGGGGGATGCTAAGCCCTGAAATCATCTCAAGATAACCTTAAGATTGCTGGCTAGCTACTGGCATGGCTATTAAGGCCACCACAAGCGCCCTAATGACTTAACTAGCGGGTACACCTATGGCTGCCACCTGACAATCTCCTCTATATTTTGTCTAAATACATAAAATATACAAAATAATAACGAATAACAACATGAAGTACACACCCCGAACAATTCTTTCTATATTATGATTGAGTAATGATATCTGTAACACATTTATTTTTTGCTCACTGGTAATCAACGTGACACTTGCCAGGCGGCGGCTGGTCGACAAATGAGCCACACGTTAAGAAGCGGGACTCCCAGACGCGCCACTCACCCTTACTTCACTATAATATCTAAACTGTCAACCTCTAATACAGTTAAGCATCTGACCACCAGAGGGGCTAATGCTCCCCTGTTATTACGCCATCCATATAATGATTGTTCTCATTATTCATTGTTGCAACGTTTAAATACATTCAACACTGTAGTGACAATGTCAGACCTCGAAGGAAGAATTGAAACACCCTTCTTTAGATGTATTATTAATTACGAAAATACTTAAGGAAATTCCTGTTTCAATTCTTCCTTCGTGGTCTGACACTGTCGTCACCATTTTCATCACGTGTTAATTGTCTTGTGATTTACACGCAGATTTTGTAGTGTATATACGACAACTTCAGGAAAGTAATGAGTAGCGGATTTAGTCTAAACAATAATATATGCTCTTTGTTTTTAGTGCCAAATTATCTGGCAAATATACATTTGGAGATGTAGCTCAATCCTTCCTGTAGCCCAATCTTTCCTGTAGCCCAATCCTTCTTGTAGCCCAATCCTTCCTGTAGACCAATCCTTCCTGTAGCTCAATCCTTCCTGTAGCCCAATCTTTCCTGTAGCCCAATCCTTCTTGTAGACCAATCCTTCCTGTAGCCCAATCCTTCCTGTAGCCCAATCCTTCCTTCCAAATCTGATTTGTATTATAATATTATTGGAGGTGTTGTGGTTTCTGTTCTAGGTTCAGGATTGTACCTGGTCCAGGTGTCATCTTATGTTGCGTTTATTTCTTTGTTGCTATATCCATTGTTCACCAACACTTCAGTTAACTTTCAAACTCCCTACTGACGTTGCTCCATTCTGAGCAGTGGGTAAGGGCTCGACGAATATAAGTGTTTAGAACACTGGCTTTGTGTCTTTGGGAGCACTCACTCCTACTGTTTAGGCATAATCCTATGTTTGTAGGCTTAGTATATACGCTACTGCTTAGAGATGCTCCTGTTAAATTGTGTGTTTATTTGTCTACTTATACTGAATCCTTTTAAAGTGTGTCCTTATCTGTCATTTGCATCAAACTTCATCCCTCCCACTAACCTGTTTGGTAGTGAGTTCTGCTAATCGTGGATTGCTGTTACGTAGCTCATTTAGCTTCATAATAGTTGGATGGCTGAAATAAAAAGGCTTCAATTAAACAGAGCAGAAATTTATGAGAATGATGTTCAAAAATACCAAATAGTTATTATTTTATCTGTAGAAAACGATGTCTTACAGACAGGGTAAAAAAAAAATGAATGTAATGAAACATCATTTACTTGGCGAGAGCCAGAGGTTCCCTGGAGCTATCCAGGCTGATATGGATATATTAGATTTTGGCATCAGTCAGTGTGAATGGAGTTCTACTGAATTACAATCTCTCAGCAAATGAACTTTTTTTCACCCTCATTGTTTGCTGTGATCGCCAACATGGTATTTAGAAAAAGTTGATCTGCTGCTGACCTCTTGCTAAATCTCTCCATTAAGTGACATTAGACACTGGATGAATCATAGATCAGCAGTGTTGTTGATCTAAATATAGCAGGTGCATCTGAGTGGGTCTGGATTAGTAGGAAAGCATCACGCACTAGCCCCAGTCACCATTCTGCAATATAAAAAAAATCCCCCATGCTTTCCACATCACTTTTTTATACCCAACATATGCCAAGTTCTGAAAGCGGCGTTTGGTCACATTTGTCCCAATCCCCACTACAGTTTTCAAAATATCCCAAACATCTCAATTTTGAGGCCTGAGCCATATTTTCGAGCCAAATTCTGGCTCTCTGCACGTATTCGCAGTTTTAAATTACGACTTTTTTATACCCAACATATGCGATGTACTGAAAGCGGCAGTGAGTCACATTTGACACAAACTCCCCTGCAGTTTTCAAAATATCCTAAACATCTCAATTTCGAGGCCTGAACCATATTTTGAAGCCAAATTCTGACTCTCTGCACGTATTCGCAGTTTGAAATTACGACTTTTTATACCCAACATATGCCAAGTCTTGAAAGCGGCAGTGAGTCACATTTTGCACAAACTCCCCTGCAGTTTTTAAAATATCCCAAATATCCCAATTTCGAGGCCAGAGCCATATTTTGGAGCCAAATTCTGGCTCTCTGCACGTATTTGCAGTTTGAAACTACGACTTTTTTATACCCAACATATGCGAAGAAATGAAAGCGGCGTTTGGTCACATTTGTCCCAAACCCTCCTGCAGTTTTTAAAATATCCCAAATATCCCAATTTCGAGGCCAGAGCCATATTTTGGAGCCAAATTCTGGCTCTCTGCACGTATTCGCAGTTTGAAACTATGAATTTTTATACCCAATATATGCCAAGTACTGAAAGCGGCGTTTGGTCACATTTGTTCCAAACCCCCTGCAGTTTTCAAAATATCCCAAACATCCTAATTTCGAGGCCTGAGCCAAATTTTGGAGCCAAATTCTGGCTCTCTGCACGTATTCGCAGTTTGCAATTACGACTTTTTTTACCCAACATATGCCAAGTACTGAAAGCGGTGTTTGGTCACATTTGTCTCAATCCCTTCTGCAGTTTTCAAAATATCCCAAACATCCCAATTTCGAGGCCTGAGCCATATTTTGGAGCCAAATTCTGGCTCTCTGCACGTATTCGCAGTTTGAAATTACGACTTTTTATACCTAACATATGCCAAGTACTGAAAGCGGCAGTGAGTCACATTTTGCACAAACTCCCCTGCAGTTTTCAAAATATCCCAAATATCACAATTTCGAGGCTTGAGCCATATTTTGGAGCCAAATTCTGGCTCTCTGCACGTATTCGCAGTTTGAAATTACGACTTTTTATACCCAACATATGCCATGTACTGAAAGCGGCGTTTGGTCACATTTGTCCCAAACCTCCTGCAGTTTTCAAAATATCCCAAGCATCCTAATTTCAAGGCCTGAGCCATATTTTGGATCCAAATTCTGGCTCTCTGCACGTATTCGCAGTTTAAAATTACGATTTTTTATACCCAACATATGCCAAGTACTGAAAGCGACGTTTGGTCACATTTGTCTCAATCCCCCCTCCAGTTTTCAAAATATCCCAAACATCCCAATTTCGAGGCCTGAGCCATATTTTGGAGCCAAATTCTGGCTCTCTGCACGTATTCGCAGTTTGAAATTACGACTTTTTATACCCAACATATGCCAAGTACTGAAAGCGGCAGTGAGTCACATTTTGCACAAACTCTCCTGCAGTTTTCAAAATATCCCAAATATCCCAATTTCGAGGCCCAAGCTATATTTTGGAGCCAAATTCTGGCTCTTTGCACGTATTCGCAGTTTGAAATTACGACTTTTTTATACCCAACATATGCCAAGTACTGAAAGCGGCGTTTGGTGACATTTGTCCCAAACCCCCTGCAGTTTTCAAAATATCCCAAACATCCCAATTTCGAGGCCTGAGCCATATTTTGGAGCCAAATTCTGGCTCTATGCACGTATTCGCAGTTTGAAATTACGACTTTTTATACCCAACATATGCCAAGTACTGAAAGCGGCAGTGAGTCACATTTTGCCCAAACTCCCCTGCAGTTTTCAAAATATCCCAAATATCCCAATTTCGAGGCCTGAGCCATATTTTGGAGCCAAATTCTGGCTCTCTGCACGTATTCGCAGTTTGAAATTACGACTTTTTATACCCAACATATGCCAAGTACTGAAAGCGGCGTTTGGTCACATTTGTCCCAAACCCCCCTGCAGTTTTCAAAATATCCCAAACATCCCAATTTCGAGGCCTGAGCCATATTTTGGAGCCAAATTCTGGCTCTCTGCACGTATTCGCAGTTTGAAATTACGACTTTTTATACCCAACATATGCCAAGTACTGAAAGCGGCGTTTGGTCACATTTGTCCCAAACCTCCCTGCAGTTTTCAAAATATCCCAAACATCCCAATTTCGAGGCCTGAGCCATATTTTGGAGCCAAATTCTGGCTCTCTGCACGTATTCGCAGTTTGAAATTACGACTTTTTATACCCAACATATGCCAAGTACTGAAAGCGGCGTTTGGTCACATTTGTCCCAAACCTCCCTGCAGTTTTCAAAATATCCCAAACATCCCAATTTCGAGGCCTGAGCCATATTTTGGAGCCAAATTCTGGCTCTCTGCACGTATTCGCAGTTTGAAATTACGACTTTTTATACCCAACATATGCCAAGTACTGAAAGCGGCGTTTGGTCACATTTGTCCCAAACCCCCCTGCAGTTTTCAAAATATCCCAAACATCCCAATTTCGAGGCCTGAGCCATATTTTGGAGCCAAATTCTGGCTCTCTGCACGTATTCGCAGTTTGAAATTACGACTTTTTATACCCAACATATGCCAAGTACTGAAAGCGGCGTTTGGTCACATTTGTCCCAAACCTCCCTGCAGTTTTCAAAATATCCCAAACATCCCAATTTCGAGGCCTGAGCCATATTTTGGAGCCAAATTCTGGCTCTATGCACGTATTCGCAGTTTGAAATTACGACTTTTTATACCCAACATATGCCAAGTACTGAAAGCGGCGTTTGGTCACATTTGTCCCAAACCTCCCTGCAGTTTTCAAAATATCCCAAACATCCCAATTTCGAGGCCTGAGCCATATTTTGGAGCCAAATTCTGGCTCTCTGCACGTATTCGCAGTTTGAAATTACGACTTTTTATACCCAACATATGCCAAGTACTGAAAGCGGCGTTTGGTCACATTTGTCCCAAACCCCCCTGCAGTTTTCAAAATATCCCAAACATCCCAATTTCGAGGCCTGAGCCATATTTTGGAGCCAAATTCTGGCTCTCTGCACGTATTCGCAGTTTGAAATTACGACTTTTTATACCCAACATATGCCAAGTACTGAAAGCGGCGTTTGGTCACATTTGTCCCAAACCCCCCTGCAGTTTTCAAAATATCCCAAACATCCCAATTTCGAGGCCTGAGCCATATTTTGGAGCCAAATTCTGGCTCTCTGCACGTATTCGCAGTTTGAAATTACGACTTTTTATACCCAACATATGCCAAGTACTGAAAGCGGCGTTTGGTCACATTTGTCCCAAACCCCCCTGCAGTTTTCAAAATATCCCAAACATCCCAATTTCGAGGCCTGAGCCATATTTTGGAGCCAAATTCTGGCTCTCTGCACGTATTCGCAGTTTGAAATTACGACTTTTTATACCCAACATATGCCAAGTACTGAAAGCGGCGTTTGGTCACATTTGTCCCAAACCCCCCTGCAGTTTTCAAAATATCCCAAACATCCCAATTTCGAGGCCTGAGCCATATTTTGGAGCCAAATTCTGGCTCTCTGCACGTATTCGCAGTTTGAAATTACGACTTTTTATACCCAACATATGCCAAGTACTGAAAGCGGCGTTTGGTCACATTTGTCCCAAACCCCCCTGCAGTTTTCAAAATATCCCAAACATCCCAATTTCGAGGCCTGAGCCATATTTTGGAGCCAAATTCTGGCTCTCTGCACGTATTCGCAGTTTGAAATTACGACTTTTTATACCCAACATATGCCAAGTACTGAAAGCGGCGTTGAGTCACATTTGTCCCAAACCCCCCTGCAGTTTTCAAAATATCCCAAACATCCCAATTTCGAGGCCTGAGCCATATTTTGGAGCCAAATTCTGGCTCTCTGCACGTATTCGCAGTTTGAAATTACGACTTTTTATACCCAACATATGCCAAGTACTGAAAGCGGCGTTTGGTCACATTTGTCCCAAACCCCCTGCAGTTTTCAAAATATCCCAAACATCCCAATTTCGAGGCCTGAGCCATATTTTGGAGCCAAATTCTGGCTCTCTGCACGTATTCGCAGTTTGAAATTACGACTTTTTATACCCAACATATGCCAAGTACTGAAAGCGGCGTTTGGTCACATTTGTCCCAAACCCCCTGCAGTTTTCAAAATATCCCAAACATCCCAATTTCGAGGCCTGAGCCATATTTTGGAGCCAAATTCTGGCTCTCTGCACGTATTCGCAGTTTGAAATTACGACTTTTTATACCCAACATATGCCAAGTACTGAAAGCGGCAGTGAGTCACATTTGTCCAAACTCCCCTGCAGTTTTCAAAATATCCCAAACATCCCAATTTCGAGGCCTGAGCCATATTTTGGAGCCAAATTCTGGCTCTCTGCACGTATTCGCAGTTTGAAATTACGACTTTTTATACCCAACATATGCCAAGTACTGAAAGCGGCGTTTGGTCACATTTGTCCCAAACCCCCCTGCAGTTTTCAAAATATCCCAAACATCCCAATTTCGAGGCCTGAGCCATATTTTGGAGCCAAATTCTGGCTCTCTGCACGTATTCGCAGTTTGAAATTACGACTTTTTATACCCAACATATGCCAAGTACTGAAAGCGGCGTTTGGTCACATTTGTCCCAAACCCCCTGCAGTTTTCAAAATATCCCAAACATCCCAATTTCGAGGCCTGAGCCATATTTTGGAGCCAAATTCTGGCTCTCTGCACGTATTCGCAGTTTGAAATTACGACTTTTTATACCCAACATATGCCAAGTACTGAAAGCGGCGTTTGGTCACATTTGTCCCAAACCCCCCTGCAGTTTTCAAAATATCCCAAACATCCCAATTTCGAGGCCTGAGCCATATTTTGGAGCCAAATTCTGGCTCTCTGCACGTATTCGCAGTTTGAAATTACGACTTTTTATACCCAACATATGCCAAGTACTGAAAGCGGCAGTTTGGTCACATTTGTCCCAAACCCCCTGCAGTTTTCAAAATATCCCAAACATCCCAATTTCGAGGCCTGAGCCATATTTTGGAGCCAAATTCTGGCTCTCTGCACGTATTCGCAGTTTGAAATTACGACTTTTTATACCCAACATATGCCAAGTACTGAAAGCGGCAGTTGGTCACCCATATTTTGGAGCCAAATTCTGGCTCTCTGCACGTATTCGCAGTTTGAAATTACGACTTTTTATACCCAACATATGCCAAGTACTGAAAGCGGCGTTTGGTCACATTTGTCCCAAACCCCCCTGCAGTTTTCAAAATATCCCAAACATCCCAATTTCGAGGCCTGAGCCATATTTTGGAGCCAAATTCTGGCTCTCTGCACGTATTCGCAGTTTGAAATTACGACTTTTTATACCCAACATATGCCAAGTACTGAAAGCGGCGTTTGGTCACATTTGTCCCAAACCCCCCTGCAGTTTTCAAAATATCCCAAACATCCCAATTTCGAGGCCTGAGCCATATTTTGGAGCCAAATTCTGGCTCTCTGCACGTATTCGCAGTTTGAAATTACGACTTTTTATACCCAACATATGCCAAGTACTGAAAGCGGCGTTTGGTCACATTTGTCCCAAACCCCCCTGCAGTTTTCAAAATATCCCAAACATCCCAATTTCGAGGCCTGAGCCATATTTTGGAGCCAAATTCTGGCTCTCTGCACGTATTCGCAGTTTGAAATTACGACTTTTTATACCCAACATATGCCAAGTACTGAAAGCGGCGTTTGGTCACATTTGTCCCAAACCCCCCTGCAGTTTTCAAAATATCCCAAACATCCCAATTTCGAGGCCTGAGCCATATTTTGGAGCCAAATTCTGGCTCTCTGCACGTATTCGCAGTTTGAAATTACGACTTTTTATACCCAACATATGCCAAGTACTGAAAGCGGCGTTTGGTCACATTTGTCCCAAACCCCCCTGCAGTTTTCAAAATATCCCAAACATCCCAATTTCGAGGCCTGAGCCATATTTTGGAGCCAAATTCTGGCTCTCTGCACGTATTCGCAGTTTGAAATTACGACTTTTTATACCCAACATATGCCAAGTACTGAAAGCGGCGTTTGGTCACATTTGTCCCAAACCCCCCTGCAGTTTTCAAAATATCCCAAACATCCCAATTTCGAGGCCTGAGCCATATTTTGGAGCCAAATTCTGGCTCTCTGCACGTATTCGCAGTTTGAAATTACGACTTTTTATACCCAACATATGCCAAGTACTGAAAGCGGCGTTTGGTCACATTTGTCCCAAACCCCCCTGCAGTTTTCAAAATATCCCAAACATCCCAATTTCGAGGCCTGAGCCATATTTTGGAGCCAAATTCTGGCTCTCTGCACGTATTCGCAGTTTGAAATTACGACTTTTTATACCCAACATATGCCAAGTACTGAAAGCGGCGTTTGGTCACATTTGTCCCAAACCCCCCTGCAGTTTTCAAAATATCCCAAACATCCCAATTTCGAGGCCTGAGCCATATTTTGGAGCCAAATTCTGGCTCTCTGCACGTATTCGCAGTTTGAAATTACGACTTTTTATACCCAACATATGCCAAGTACTGAAAGCGGCGTTTGTCACATTTGTCCCAAACCCCCCTGCAGTTTTCAAAATATCCCAAACATCCCAATTTCGAGGCCTGAGCCATATTTTGGAGCCAAATTCTGGCTCTCTGCACGTATTCGCAGTTTGAAATTACGACTTTTTATACCCAACATATGCCAAGTACTGAAAGCGGCGTTTGGTCACATTTGTCCCAAACCCCCCTGCAGTTTTCAAAATATCCCAAACATCCCAATTTCGAGGCCTGAGCCATATTTTGGAGCCAAATTCTGGCTCTCTGCACGTATTCGCAGTTTGAAATTACGACTTTTTATACCCAACATATGCCAAGTACTGAAAGCGGCGTTTGGTCACATTTGTCCAAACCCCCCTGCAGTTTTCAAAATATCCCAAACATCCCAATTTCGAGGCCTGAGCCATATTTTGGAGCCAAATTCTGGCTCTCTGCACGTATTCGCAGTTTGAAATTACGACTTTTTATACCCAACATATGCCAAGTACTGAAAGCGGCGTTTGGTCACATTTGTCCCAAACCCCCCTGCAGTTTTCAAAATATCCCAAACATCCCAATTTCGAGGCCTGAGCCATATTTTGGAGCCAAATTCTGGCTCTCTGCACGTATTCGCAGTTTGAAATTACGACTTTTTATACCCAACATATGCCAAGTACTGAAAGCGGCGTTTGGTCACATTTGTCCCAAACCCCCCTGCAGTTTTCAAAATATCCCAAACATCCCAATTTCGAGGCCTGAGCCATATTTTGGAGCCAAATTCTGGCTCTCTGCACGTATTCGCAGTTTGAAATTACGACTTTTTATACCCAACATATGCCAAGTACTGAAAGCGGCAGTTTGGTCACATTTGTCCCAAACCCCCCTGCAGTTTTCAAAATATCCCAAACATCCCAATTTCGAGGCCTGAGCCATATTTTGGAGCCAAATTCTGGCTCTCTGCACGTATTCGCAGTTTGAAATTACGACTTTTTATACCCAACATATGCCAAGTACTGAAAGCGGCGTGAGTCACATTTGTCCCAAACTCCCCTGCAGTTTTCAAAATATCCCAAACATCCCAATTTCGAGGCCTGAGCCATATTTTGGAGCCAAATTCTGGCTCTCTGCACGTATTCGCAGTTTGAAATTACGACTTTTTATACCCAACATATGCCAAGTACTGAAAGCGGCGTTTGGTCACATTTGTCCCAAACCCCCCTGCAGTTTTCAAAATATCCCAAACATCCCAATTTCGAGGCCTGAGCCATATTTTGGAGCCAAATTCTGGCTCTCTGCACGTATTCGCAGTTTGAAATTACGACTTTTTATACCCAACATATGCCAAGTACTGAAAGCGGCAGTTTGTCACATTTGTCCCAAACTCCCCTGCAGTTTTCAAAATATCCCAAACATCCCAATTTCGAGGCCTGAGCCATATTTTGGAGCCAAATTCTGGCTCTCTGCACGTATTCGCAGTTTGAAATTACGACTTTTTATACCCAACATATGCCAAGTACTGAAAGCGGCGTTTGGTCACATTTGTCCCAAACCCCCCTGCAGTTTTCAAAATATCCCAAACATCCCAATTTCGAGGCCTGAGCCATATTTTGGAGCCAAATTCTGGCTCTCTGCACGTATTCGCAGTTTGAAATTACGACTTTTTATACCCAACATATGCCAAGTACTGAAAGCGGCAGTTGGTCACATTTGTCCCAAACTCCCCTGCAGTTTTCAAAATATCCCAAACATCCCAATTTCGAGGCCTGAGCCATATTTTGGAGCCAAATTCTGGCTCTCTGCACGTATTCGCAGTTTGAAATTACGACTTTTTATACCCAACATATGCCAAGTACTGAAAGCGGCAGTGGTCACATTTGTCCCAAACTCCCCTGCAGTTTTCAAATATCCCAAACATCCCAATTTCGAGGCCTGAGCCATATTTTGGAGCCAAATTCTGGCTCTCTGCACGTATTCGCAGTTTGAAATTACGACTTTTTATACCCAACATATGCCAAGTACTGAAAGCGGCAGTTTGGTCACATTTGTCCCAAACCCCCCTGCAGTTTTCAAAATATCCCAAACATCCCAATTTCGAGGCCTGAGCCATATTTTGGAGCCAAATTCTGGCTCTCTGCACGTATTCGCAGTTTGAAATTACGACTTTTTATACCCAACATATGCCAAGTACTGAAAGCGGCAGTGGTCACATTTGTCCCAAACCCCCTGCAGTTTTCAAAATATCCCAAACATCCCAATTTCGAGGCCTGAGCCATATTTTGGAGCCAAATTCTGGCTCTCTGCACGTATTCGCAGTTTGAAATTACGACTTTTTATACCCAACATATGCCAAGTACTGAAAGCGGCAGTGAGTCACATTTGTCCCAAACCCCCCTGCAGTTTTCAAAATATCCCAAACATCCCAATTTCGAGGCCTGAGCCATATTTTGGAGCCAAATTCTGGCTCTCTGCACGTATTCGCAGTTTGAAATTACGACTTTTTATACCCAACATATGCCAAGTACTGAAAGCGGCGTTTGTCACATTTGTCCCAAACCCCCCTGCAGTTTTCAAAATATCCCAAACATCCCAATTTCGAGGCCTGAGCCATATTTTGGAGCCAAATTCTGGCTCTCTGCACGTATTCGCAGTTTGAAATTACGACTTTTTATACCCAACATATGCCAAGTACTGAAAGCGGCGTTTGGTCACATTTGTCCCAAACCCCCCTGCAGTTTTCAAAATATCCCAAACATCCCAATTTCGAGGCCTGAGCCATATTTTGGAGCCAAATTCTGGCTCTCTGCACGTATTCGCAGTTTGAAATTACGACTTTTTATACCCAACATATGCCAAGTACTGAAAGCGGCAGTGAGTCACATTTGCCCAAACTCCCCTGCAGTTTTCAAAATATCCCAAACATCCCAATTTCGAGGCCTGAGCCATATTTTGGAGCCAAATTCTGGCTCTCTGCACGTATTCGCAGTTTGAAATTACGACTTTTTATACCCAACATATGCCAAGTACTGAAAGCGGCGTTTGGTCACATTTGTCCCAAACCCCCCTGCAGTTTTCAAATATCCCAAACATCCCAATTTCGAGGCCTGAGCCATATTTTGGAGCCAAATTCTGGCTCTCTGCACGTATTCGCAGTTTGAAATTACGACTTTTTATACCCAACATATGCCAAGTACTGAAAGCGGCAGTGAGTCACATTTGCACAAACTCCCCTGCAGTTTTCAAAATATCCCAAACATCCCAATTTCGAGGCCTGAGCCATATTTTGGAGCCAAATTCTGGCTCTCTGCACGTATTCGCAGTTTGAAATTACGACTTTTTATACCCAACATATGCCAAGTACTGAAAGCGGCGTTTGGTCACATTTGTCCCAAACCCCCCTGCAGTTTTCAAAATATCCCAAACATCCCAATTTCGAGGCCTGAGCCATATTTTGGAGCCAAATTCTGGCTCTCTGCACGTATTCGCAGTTTGAAATTACGACTTTTTATACCCAACATATGCCAAGTACTGAAAGCGGCAGTGAGTCACATTTGCACCAAACTCCCCTGCAGTTTTCAAAATATCCCAAACATCCCAATTTCGAGGCCTGAGCCATATTTTGGAGCCAAATTCTGGCTCTCTGCACGTATTCGCAGTTTGAAATTACGACTTTTTATACCCAACATATGCCAAGTACTGAAAGCGGCGTTTGTCACATTTGTCCCAAACTCCCCTGCAGTTTTCAAAATATCCCAAACATCCCAATTTCGAGGCCTGAGCCATATTTTGGAGCCAAATTCTGGCTCTCTGCACGTATTCGCAGTTTGAAATTACGACTTTTTATACCCAACATATGCCAAGTACTGAAAGCGGCGTTTGGTCACATTTGTCCCAAACTCCCCTGCAGTTTTCAAAATATCCCAAACATCCCAATTTCGAGGCCTGAGCCATATTTTGGAGCCAAATTCTGGCTCTCTGCACGTATTCGCAGTTTGAAATTACGACTTTTTATACCCAACATATGCCAAGTACTGAAAGCGGCAGTGAGTCACATTTGTCACAAACTCCCCTGCAGTTTTCAAAATATCCCAAACATCCCAATTTCGAGGCCTGAGCCATATTTTGGAGCCAAATTCTGGCTCTCTGCACGTATTCGCAGTTTGAAATTACGACTTTTTATACCCAACATATGCCAAGTACTGAAAGCGGCGTTTGGTCACATTTGTCCCAAACTCCCCTGCAGTTTTCAAAATATCCCAAACATCCCAATTTCGAGGCCTGAGCCATATTTTGGAGCCAAATTCTGGCTCTCTGCACGTATTCGCAGTTTGAAATTACGACTTTTTATACCCAACATATGCCAAGTACTGAAAGCGGCGTTTGGTCACATTTGTCCCAAACCCCCCTGCAGTTTTCAAAATATCCCAAACATCCCAATTTCGAGGCCTGAGCCATATTTTGGAGCCAAATTCTGGCTCTCTGCACGTATTCGCAGTTTGAAATTACGACTTTTTATACCCAACATATGCCAAGTACTGAAAGCGGCAGTGAGTCACATTTGTCCACAAACTCCCCTGCAGTTTTCAAAATATCCCAAACATCCCAATTTCGAGGCCTGAGCCATATTTTGGAGCCAAATTCTGGCTCTCTGCACGTATTCGCAGTTTGAAATTACGACTTTTTATACCCAACATATGCCAAGTACTGAAAGCGGCGTTTGGTCACATTTGTCCCAAACTCCCCTGCAGTTTTCAAAATATCCCAAACATCCCAATTTCGAGGCCTGAGCCATATTTTGGAGCCAAATTCTGGCTCTCTGCACGTATTCGCAGTTTGAAATTACGACTTTTTATACCCAACATATGCCAAGTACTGAAAGCGGCGTTTGGTCACATTTGTCCCAAACCCCCCTGCAGTTTTCAAAATATCCCAAACATCCCAATTTCGAGGCCTGAGCCATATTTTGGAGCCAAATTCTGGCTCTCTGCACGTATTCGCAGTTTGAAATTACGACTTTTTATACCCAACATATGCCAAGTACTGAAAGCGGCGTTTGGTCACATTTGTCCCAAACCCCCCTGCAGTTTTCAAAATATCCCAAACATCCCAATTTCGAGGCCTGAGCCATATTTTGGAGCCAAATTCTGGCTCTCTGCACGTATTCGCAGTTTGAAATTACGACTTTTTATACCCAACATATGCCAAGTACTGAAAGCGGCAGTGAGTCACATTTGTCCCAAACCCCCCTGCAGTTTTCAAAATATCCCAAACATCCCAATTTCGAGGCCTGAGCCATATTTTGGAGCCAAATTCTGGCTCTCTGCACGTATTCGCAGTTTGAAATTACGACTTTTTATACCCAACATATGCCAAGTACTGAAAGCGGCAGTTTGTCACATTTGTCCCAAACCCCCCTGCAGTTTTCAAAATATCCCAAACATCCCAATTTCGAGGCCTGAGCCATATTTTGGAGCCAAATTCTGGCTCTCTGCACGTATTCGCAGTTTGAAATTACGACTTTTTATACCCAACATATGCCAAGTACTGAAAGCGGCAGTGAGTCACATTTGTCCCAAACTCCCCTGCAGTTTTCAAAATATCCCAAACATCCCAATTTCGAGGCCTGAGCCATATTTTGGAGCCAAATTCTGGCTCTCTGCACGTATTCGCAGTTTGAAATTACGACTTTTTATACCCAACATATGCCAAGTACTGAAAGCGGCGTTTGTCACATTTGTCCCAAACCCCCCTGCAGTTTTCAAAATATCCCAAACATCCCAATTTCGAGGCCTGAGCCATATTTTGGAGCCAAATTCTGGCTCTCTGCACGTATTCGCAGTTTGAAATTACGACTTTTTATACCCAACATATGCCAAGTACTGAAAGCGGCGTTTGGTCACATTTGTCCCAAACTCCCCTGCAGTTTTCAAAATATCCCAAACATCCCAATTTCGAGGCCTGAGCCATATTTTGGAGCCAAATTCTGGCTCTCTGCACGTATTCGCAGTTTGAAATTACGACTTTTTATACCCAACATATGCCAAGTACTGAAAGCGGCAGTGAGTCACATTTGCACAAACTCCCCTGCAGTTTTCAAAATATCCCAAACATCCCAATTTCGAGGCCTGAGCCATATTTTGGAGCCAAATTCTGGCTCTCTGCACGTATTCGCAGTTTGAAATTACGACTTTTTATACCCAACATATGCCAAGTACTGAAAGCGGCGTTTGGTCACATTTGTCCCAAACCCCCCTGCAGTTTTCAAAATATCCCAAACATCCCAATTTCGAGGCCTGAGCCATATTTTGGAGCCAAATTCTGGCTCTCTGCACGTATTCGCAGTTTGAAATTACGACTTTTTATACCCAACATATGCCAAGTACTGAAAGCGGCAGTGAGTCACATTTTGCACAAACTCCCCTGCAGTTTTCAAATATCCCAAACATCCCAATTTCGAGGCCTGAGCCATATTTTGGAGCCAAATTCTGGCTCTCTGCACGTATTCGCAGTTTGAAATTACGACTTTTTATACCCAACATATGCCAAGTACTGAAAGCGGCGTTTGGTCACATTTGTCCCAAACCCCCCTGCAGTTTTCAAAATATCCCAAACATCCCAATTTCGAGGCCTGAGCCATATTTTGGAGCCAAATTCTGGCTCTCTGCACGTATTCGCAGTTTGAAATTACGACTTTTTATACCCAACATATGCCAAGTACTGAAAGCGGCAGTGAGTCACATTTGTCCCAAACTCCCCTGCAGTTTTCAAAATATCCCAAACATCCCAATTTCGAGGCCTGAGCCATATTTTGGAGCCAAATTCTGGCTCTCTGCACGTATTCGCAGTTTGAAATTACGACTTTTTATACCCAACATATGCCAAGTACTGAAAGCGGCGTTTGGTCACATTTGTCCCAAACCCCCCTGCAGTTTTCAAAATATCCCAAACATCCCAATTTCGAGGCCTGAGCCATATTTTGGAGCCAAATTCTGGCTCTCTGCACGTATTCGCAGTTTGAAATTACGACTTTTTATACCCAACATATGCCAAGTACTGAAAGCGGCAGTGAGTCACATTTGCCCAAACTCCCCTGCAGTTTTCAAAATATCCCAAACATCCCAATTTCGAGGCCTGAGCCATATTTTGGAGCCAAATTCTGGCTCTCTGCACGTATTCGCAGTTTGAAATTACGACTTTTTATACCCAACATATGCCAAGTACTGAAAGCGGCAGTTTGTCACATTTGTCCCAAACCCCCCTGCAGTTTTCAAAATATCCCAAACATCCCAATTTCGAGGCCTGAGCCATATTTTGGAGCCAAATTCTGGCTCTCTGCACGTATTCGCAGTTTGAAATTACGACTTTTTATACCCAACATATGCCAAGTACTGAAAGCGGCAGTGAGTCACATTTTGCACAAACTCCCCTGCAGTTTTCAAAATATCCCAAACATCCCAATTTCGAGGCCTGAGCCATATTTTGGAGCCAAATTCTGGCTCTCTGCACGTATTCGCAGTTTGAAATTACGACTTTTTATACCCAACATATGCCAAGTACTGAAAGCGGCGTTTGGTCACATTTGTCCCAAACTCCCCTGCAGTTTTCAAAATATCCCAAACATCCCAATTTCGAGGCCTGAGCCATATTTTGGAGCCAAATTCTGGCTCTCTGCACGTATTCGCAGTTTGAAATTACGACTTTTTATACCCAACATATGCCAAGTACTGAAAGCGGCAGTGAGTCACATTTGCACAAACTCCCCTGCAGTTTTCAAAATATCCCAAACATCCCAATTTCGAGGCCTGAGCCATATTTTGGAGCCAAATTCTGGCTCTCTGCACGTATTCGCAGTTTGAAATTACGACTTTTTTATACCCAACATATGCCAAGTACTGAAAGCGGCGTTTGGTCACATTTGTCCCAAACCCCCCTGCAGTTTTCAAAATATCCCAAACATCCCAATTTCGAGGCCTGAGCCATATTTTGGAGCCAAATTCTGGCTCTCTGCACGTATTCGCAGTTTGAAATTACGACTTTTTATACCCAACATATGCCAAGTACTGAAAGCGGCAGTGAGTCACATTTGCACAAACTCCCCTGCAGTTTTCAAAATATCCCAAACATCCCAATTTCGAGGCCTGAGCCATATTTTGGAGCCAAATTCTGGCTCTCTGCACGTATTCGCAGTTTGAAATTACGACTTTTTTATACCCAACATATGCCAAGTACTGAAAGCGGCAGTTGGTCACATTTGTCCCAAACCTCCCCTGCAGTTTTCAAAATATCCCAAACATCCCAATTTCGAGGCCTGAGCCATATTTTGGAGCCAAATTCTGGCTCTCTGCACGTATTCGCAGTTTGAAATTACGACTTTTTATACCCAACATATGCCAAGTACTGAAAGCGGCAGTGAGTCACATTTCGCCCAAACCTCCCCTGCAGTTTTCAAAATATCCCAAACATCCCAATTTCGAGGCCTGAGCCATATTTTGGAGCCAAATTCTGGCTCTCTGCACGTATTCGCAGTTTGAAATTACGACTTTTTATACCCAACATATGCCAAGTACTGAAAGCGGC
>NW_025567465.1:0-61883 GCF_020424385.1 Procambarus clarkii | reverse complement strand
TTGGTATTGGGAGTAGTTTTGGTGTTGGGAGTAGTGTGGTATTGGGAGTGGTTGTGGTATTGGAGTGGTTTTGGTGTTGGGAGTGTTGGTGGTGTGGGAGTGGTTGTGGTGTTGAGAGTGGTGGTGGTGTTGGGAGTTGTTGTGGTGTTAGGGAGGTTGTGGTGTGGTGTGGGAGTGGTTATTAAGTTGGGATGGTTGTGGTTATGGTGTTGGGAGTGGTGGTGGTGTTGGGAGTTGTTGTGGTGTTAAGGGAGGTTGTGGTGTTGGTGTTGGGAGTGGTTATTATGTTGGGATTGGTTGTGGTTATGGTGTTGGGAATGGTTAAGGTGTTGGGAGTGGTTGTGGTTATGGTTTTGGGGAGTGGTGGTGGTGGTTGGGAGTGGTTGTGGGTGTGTTGGGAGTGGTGTGGTGTTGGGGGTGGGTTGTGGTGTGGTGTTAGGGAGTGGTTATTGTGTTTGGAAGTCGTTGTGGTTATGGTGTTGGAGTGGTTATGGTGTTGGGAGTAGTGGTGGTGTTGGGAGTGGTTATTGTGTTGGGAGTCGTTGTGGTTATGGTGTTGGGAGTGGTTATGGTGTTGGGAGTAGTTGTGGTGTTGGGAGTGGTTATGGTGTTGGGAGTAGTGGTGGTGATGGGAGTGGTTGTGGTGTTGGGAGTGGTTGTGGTGTTGGGGGTGGTGGTGGTGTTGGGAGTGGTTGTGGTGTTGGGAGTGGTTGTGGTGTTGGGAGTGGTGGTGGTAATAGGAGTGGTTATGGTGTTGGGAGTGGTTATGGTGTTGGGAGTGTTGGTGGTGTTGGGAGTGGTTGTGGTGTTAAGGGAGGTTGTGGTGTTGGTGTTGGGAGTGGTTATTGTGTTGGGAGTGTTTGTGGTATGGTGTTGGGAGCGGTTATGGTGTTGGGAGTGGTTGTGGTGTTGGGAGTGGTGTGTTGTGGGTGTTGAGAGTGGTGGTGGTGTGGGAGGAGTGTTGGTGGTGCTGGGAGTGGTTGTGGTATTAAGGGAGGTTGTTGTGTTGGTTTTGGGAGTGGTTATGGTGTTGGGAGTAGTTGTGGATATGGTGTTGGGAGTGGTTATGGTGTTGGGAGTGGTGGTGGTGTTGGGAGTGGTGGTGGTGTTGGTGTTGGGAGTGGTTGTGGTGTTGGGAGTGGTGGTGGTGTTGGGAGTAGTTGTGGTGTTGGGAGTGGTTGTGGTGTTGGGAGTGGTGGTGGTAATGGGAGTGGTTATGGTGTTGGGAGTGTTGGTAGTGTTGGGAGTGGTTGTGGTGTTAAGGGAGGTGGTGTGGGTGTGTGGTGTTGGGAGTGGTTATGGTGTTGGGAGTGGTGGTGGTTATGGTGTTGGAGTGGAGTGGTTTGGGTGTTGGGAGTGTTGGTGGTGTTGGGGAGTGGTTATTGTGTTGGGAGTCGTTGTGGTTATGGTGTTGGGAGTGGTTATGGTGTTGGGAGTAGTGGTGGTGTTGGGAGTGGTTGTGGTGTTGGGAGTGGTTGTGGTGTTGGGGGTGGTGGTGGTGTTGGGAGTGGTTGTGGTGTTGGGAGTGGTTGTGGTGTTGGGAGTGGTGGTGGTAATAGGAGTGGTTATGGTGTTGGGAGTGTTGGTGGTGTTGGGAGTGGTTGTGGTGTTAAGGGAGGTTGTGGTGTTGGTGTTGGGAGTGGTTATTGTGTTGGGAGTGTTTGTGGTTATGGTGTTGGGAGTGGTTATGGTGTTGGGAGTGGTTGTGGTGTTGGGAGTGGTTGTGGTGTTGGGAGTGGTGGTGGTGTTGGGAGTGGTGGTGGTGTTGGGAGTTGTTGTGGTATTAAGGGAGGTTGTTGTGTTGGTTTTGGGAGTGGTTATGGTGTTGGGAGTAGTTGTGGTTATGGTGTTGGGAGTGGTTATGGTGTTGGGATTGGTGGTGGTGTTGGGAGTGGTGGTGGTGTTGGGAGTGGTTGTGGGGTTGGGAGTGGTTGTGGTGTTGGAATTAGGAGTGGTTTTGGTGTTAGGAGTTGTGGTGCTGGGAGTGGTTGTGGTGTTGGAATTAGGAGTCGTTTTGGTGTTAGGAGTTGTGCTGGCGTTGGGAGTGGTTGTGGTGTTGGGAGTAGTGGTAGTGTTGGGGGTGGTTGTGGTGTTGGGAGTGGTTGTGGTGTTTGAATTGGGAGTGGTTGTGGTGTTAGGAGTTTTGCTGGCGTTGGGAGTGGTGATAGTATTTGGAGTGGTAGTGTTGTTGGGAGTAGTTGTGGTGTTGGGAGTGTTTGTGGTGTTGGGAGTGGTTGTGGTGTTTGGAGTGGTGGTGGTGGTGTTGGGAGTGGTTGTGGTGTTGGGAGTGGTTGTGGTGTTGGGGGTTGTTGTGGTGTTGGGAGTAGTGGTGGTGTTGGGAGTGTTTTTGGTGTTGGGAGTGGTGGTGGTGTTGGGAGTGGTTTTGGTTTTGGGAGTTATTGTGGTGTTGGAGTGGTTGTGGTGTTGGGAGTGGTTGTGGTGTTGGGAGTGGTGGTGGTGTTGGGAGTGTTGGTGGTGTTTGATTGGTTGCGGTGTTGGGAGTCGTTGTGGTGCTGAGAGTGGTGGTGATGTTGGGAGTTATTGTGGTTTTGGGAGAGGTTGTGGTGTTGGGAGAATTGGTGGTGTTGGGAGTGGTGGTGGTGTTGGGAGTGGTGGTGGTGTTGGGAGTGGTTGTGATATTGGGGGTGTTGTTCTGTTGAGAGTGGTTGTAGTGTTGGGAGTTCTTGTGGTGTTGAGAGTGGTTGTGGTGTTGGGAGTGGTTGTGGTGTTGGGAGTGGTGTTTGTGTTGGAGTGGCTGTGGTGTTGGGAGTGCTGGTTGTGTTGGGAATACTTGTGGTGTTGGGATTGATTGTGGTGTTGGGAGTGGTGGTTGTGTTGGGAGTGGTGGTTGTGTTGGGAGTGGTGGTGGTGTTGGGAGTGGTGGTGGTGTTGAGAGTGGTTGTGGTGTTAGGAGTGGTGGTTGTGTTGGGATTGGTTGTGGTGTTGGGAGTGGTTGTGGAGTTGGGAGTGGTGGTTGTGTTGGGAGTGGTTGTGGTGTTGAGAGTGGTTGTGGTGTTGGGAGAGGTTGTTGTGTTGGGAGTGGTTGTGGAGTTGGGATTGGTTGTGGTGTTGGGAGTGGTTGTGGTGTTGGGAATGGTGGTGGTGTTGGAGTAGTTGTTGTGTTGGGAGTGGTTGTGGAGTTGGGATTGGTTGTGGTGTTGGGAGTGGTGGTGGTGTTGGGAGTGGTGTTGGTGTTGGGAGCGGTGTTTATGTTGGAAATGGAAATGGTGTTGGGAGTAGTTGTTGTATTGGGAGAGGTCTTGGTATTGGGAGTAGTTTTGGTGTTGGGAGTAGTTGTGGTATTGGGAATGGTTGTGGTATTGGAGTGGTTTTGGTGTTGGGAGTGTTGGTGGTGTTGGGAGTGGTTGTGGTGTTGAGAGTGGTGGTGGTGTTGGTGAGTTGTTGTGGTGTTAAGGGAGGTTGTGGTGTTGGTGTTGGGAGTGGTTATTAAGTTGGGATTGGTTGTGGTTATGGTGTTGGGAGTGGTTGTGGTTATGGTGTTGGGAGTGGTTATGGTGTTGGGAGTGGTGGTGGTGTTGGGAGTTGTTGTGGTGTTAAGGGAGGTTGTGGTGTTGGTGTTGGGAGTGGTTATTATGTTGGGATTGGTTGTGGTTATGGTGTTGGGAATGGTTAAGGTGTTGGGAGTGGTTGTGGTTATGGTTTTGGGAGTGGTGGTGGTGTTGGGAGTGGTTGTGGTGTTGGGAGTGGTTGTGGTGTTGGGGGTGGTTGTGGTGTTGGTGTTAGGAGTGGTTATTGTGTTTGGAGTCGTTGTGGTTATGGTGTTGGGAGTGGTTATGGTGTTGGGAGTAGTGGTGGTGTTGGGAGTGGTTATTGTGTTGGGAGTCGTTGTGGTTATGGTGTTGGGAGTGGTTATGGTGTTGGGAGTAGTTGTGGTGGTGTTGGGAGTGGTTATGGTGTTGGGAGTAGTGGTGGTGTTGGGAGTGGTTGTGGTGTTGGGAGTGGTTGTGGTGTTGGGGGTGGTGGTGGTGTTGGGAGTGGTTGTGGTGTTGGGAGTGGTTGTGGTGTTGGGAGTGGTGGTGGTAATAGGAGTGGTTATGGTGTTGGGAGTGTTGGTGGTGTTGGGAGTGGTTGTGGTGTTAAGGGAGGTTGTGGTGTTGGTGTTGGGAGTGGTTATTGTGTTGGGAGTGTTTGTGGTATGGTGTTGGGAGCGGTTATGGTGTTGGGAGTGGTTGTGGTGTTGGGAGTGGTTGTGGTGTTGGGAGTGGTGGTGGTGTTGGGAGTGGTGGTGGTGTTGGGAGTTGTTGTGGTATTAAGGGAGGTTGTTGTGTTGGTTTTGGGAGTGGTTATGGTGTTGGGAGTAGTTGTGGTTATGGTGTTGGGAGTGGTTATGGTGTTGGGATTGGTGGTCGTGTTGGGAGTGGTGGTGGTGTTGGTGTTGGGAGTGGTTGTGGTGTTGGGAGTGGTGGTGGTGTTGGGAGTAGTTGTGGTGTTGGGAGTGGTTGTGGTGTTGGGAGTGGTGGTGGTAATGGGAGTGGTTATGGTGTTGGGAGTGTTGGTAGTGTTGGGAGTGGTTGTGGTGTTAAGGGAGGTTGTGGTGTTGGTGTTGGGAGTGGTTATGGTGTTGGGAGTGGTTGTGGTTATGGTGTTGGGAGTGGTTATGGTGTTGGGAGTGGTGGTGGTGTTGGGAGTGGTTATTGTGTTGGGAGTCGTTGTGGTTATAGTGTTGGGAGTGGTTATGGTGTTGGGAGTGGTGGTGGTGTTGGGAGTGGTTGTGGTGTTGGGAGTGGTTGTGGTGTTGGGGGTAGTGGTGGTGTTGGGAGTGGTTGTGGTGTTGGGAGTGGTTGTGGTGTTGGGAGTGGTGGTGGTAATGGGAGTGGTTATGGTGTTGGGAGTGGTTGTGGTGTTGGGAGTGGTTATTGTGTTGGGGAGTGTGGTGTGTGGTGTTGGGAGTGGTTGTTGTGTTGGGAGTGTTTGGGTTATGGTGTTGGGAGTGGTTGTGGTGTTGGGAGTGGTTGTGGTGTTGGGAGTGGTTGTGGTGTGGGTAGTGGTGTGGTGTTGGGAGTGGTGGTGGTGTTGGGAGTGGTGGTGGTGTTGGAGGGTTGTGTGTGTTGGAATTGGGAGTGGTTAGGTGGTGTTGGGAGTGGTTGTGGTGTTGGTGTTGGGAGTGGTTGTGGTGTTGGGAGTGGTGGTGGTGTTGGGAGTGGTTGTGGTGTTGGTGTTGGGAGTGGTTGTGGTGTTGGGAGTGGTGGTGGTGTTGGGAGTGGTTGTGGTGTTTGTCCAGGAGTCGTGTAGGGAACTCCCCACACACAGTCTGGTGTTCCAGGAACTTGTGGTACCATAAACGAGTGGTTGGGAGTGGTCCTCCTCGGTTCTTGTAGGGTTGGAGTCGGTCTTGGCCGTCAACTTGTGGTCCCAACTACAGGGCCCGTGTGTTGGCTGTGTTGTGTCGGATTGGAATAGTTTTGGCTTGTGGTGTTGGAGTGGTGGTGGTGGTGTTGGGAGTGGTTGTGGTGTTGGGGGTTGTTGTGGTGTTGGGAGTGGTGGTGGTGTTGGGAGTGTTTTACCTGTCCTGGAGCACTTGTTGCTCAATATCCCGTCGATTCCCTCTCTGGTCCAACACATGAACGAAGGAAGACCTCACAGAAAACTTGCAGACTTCGGGTGACGCGTAAAATCCACGGGAGCGGGAAACAACTGTCAAACTGGGAGCACACACCCAACCACCTTGACGTGTGTTGTCAGACTGATTGTGGTCACGGAGGATTGGCCCAACCACTACGTCATCACTGTGAAGCTATCAGCTGTCGCATACGTCGCTGCCTAGACTCCACTCTTGTACAACACCTGTTCCTGGAGCACTTGTTGCTCAATATTCTGTCAATTCCTTCTCTGGTCCAACACATGAACGAAAGAAGACCCCACAGGTGATAGCAGACCACGGGTAATGCGAGTGGTTGTGGTGTTGGGAGTGGTTGTGGTGTTGGGAGTGGTTGTGGTGTTGGGAGTGGTTGTGGTGTTGGGAGTGGTTGTGGTGTTGGGGAGTGGTTGTGGTGTTGGGAGTGGTTGTGGTGTTGGGAGTGGTGGTGGTGTTGGGAGTGGTTGTGGTGTTGGGAGTGGTTGTGGTGTTGGGAGTGGTTGTGGTGTTGGGAGTGGTTGTGGTGTTGGGAGTGGTTGTGGTGTTGGGAGTGGTTGTGGTGTTGGGAGTGGTTGTGGTGTTGGGAGTGGTTGTGGTGTTGGGAGTGGTTGTGGTGTTGGGAGTGGTTGTGGTGTTGGGAGTGGTGGTGGTGGTGTTGGGAGTGGTTGTGGTGTTGGGAGTGGTTGTGGTGTTGGGAGTAGTGGTGTGTTGGAGATGTGGTGGTGTTGGGAGTGGTTGGTGGTGTTGGGAGTGGTGGTGGTGTTGGAGTGGTTGTGGTGTTGGGAGTGGTGGTGGTGTTGGGAGTGGTTGTGGTGTTGGGAGTGGTTGTGGTGTTGGGAGTGGTTGTGGTGTTGGGAGTGGTGGTGGTGTTTTGAGAGTGGTGTTGGGAGTGGTGGTGGTGTTGGGAGTGGTGGTGGGTGTTGGGAGTGGTTGTGGTGTTGGGAGTGGTTGTGGTGTTGGGAGTGGTTGTGGTGTTGGGAGGTGGTGTGTGGTGTTGGGAGTGGTTGTGGTGTTGGGTGTGGTGGTGGTGTTGGGAGTGGTTGTGGTGTTGGGAGTGGTTGTGGTGTTGGGAGTGGTTGTGGTGTTGGGAGTGGTTATGGTGTTGGGAGTGGTTGTGGTGTTGGGAGTGGTGGTGGTGTTGGGAGTTGTGGTGGTGTTGGGAGTGGTGGTGTGGTGTGTTGGGAGTGGTTGTGGTGTTGGGAGTGTTGTGGTGTTGGGAGTGGTGGTGTGTGGTGTTTGGGAGTGGTGGTGGTGTTGGGAGTTTGTGGTGTTGGGAGTGGTTGTGGTGTTGGGAGTGGTGGTGGTTGGGTGTTAGTGGTTGTGGTGTTGGGAGTGGTGGTGTTGGAATTGGGAGTGGTTGTGGTGTTGGGAGTGGTTGCTGGTGTTGGGAGTGGTTGTGGTGGGGAGTGGTTTTGGTGTTGGAGTGGTTGTGGTGTTGGGAGTGGTTGTGGTGTTGGGAGTGGTTGTGGTGTTGGGAGTGGGTTGTGGTGTTGGGAGTGGTGGTGGTGTTGGGAGTGGTTGTGGTGTTGGGAGTGGTGGTGGTGTTGGGAGTGGTTGTGGTGTTGGGAGTGGTGGTGGTGTTGGGAGTGGTGGTGGTGTTGGGAGTGGTTGTGGTGTTGGGAGTGGTTGTGGTGTTGGGAGTGGTTGTGGTGTTGGGAGTGGTTGGGTGGTGTTGGGAGTGGTTGTGGTGTTGGGAGTGGTTGTGGTGTTGGGAGTGGTTGTGTGTTGGGAGTGGTTGTGGTGTTGGAGTGGTTGTGGTGTTGGGAGTGGTTGTGGTGTTGGGAGTGGTTGTGGTGTTGGGAGTGGTTGTGGTGTTGGGAGTGGTTGTGGTGTTGGGAGTGGTTGTGGTGTTGGGAGTGGTGGTGTTGTGTTGGGAGTGGTGGTGGTGTTGGGAGTGGTGGTGGTGTTGGGAGTGGTGGTGGTGTTGGGAGTGGTGGTTGGTGTTGGGAGTGGTGGTGGTGTTGGGAGTGGTTGTGGTGTTGGGAGTGGTTGTGGTGTTGGGAGTGGTTGTGGTGTTGGGAGTGGTGGTGGTGTTGGGTGTTGGTGTTGGAGAGTGGTTGTGGTGTTGGGAGTGGTGTTGTGGTGTTGGGAGTGGTTGTGGTGTTGGGAGTGGTTGTGGTGTTGGGAGTGGTGGTGGTGTTGGGAGTGGTTGTGGTGTTGGGAGTGGTTGTGGTGGTGTTGGGAGTGGTTGTGGTGTTGGGAGTGGTGGTGGTGTTGTGGTGTGGGAGAGGTTGTGGTGTTGGGAGTGGTGGTGGTTTGTGTGGGAGTGGTTGTGGTGTTGGGAGTGGTGGTGGTGTTGGGAGTGGTGGTGGTGTTGGGAGTGGTTGTGGTGTTGGGAGTGGTTTGTGGTGTTGGGAGTGGTTGTGGTGTTGGGAGTGGTTGTGGTGTTGGGAGTGGTTGTGGTGTTGGGAGTGGTTGTGGTGTTGGGAGTGGTTGTGGTGTTGGGAGTGGTGGTGGTGTTGGGAGTGGTGGTGTGGTTGGGAGTGGTTGTGGTGTTGGGAGTGGTGGTGGTGTTGGGAGTGGTGGTGGTGTTGGGAGTGGTTGTGGTGGTGTTGGGAGTGGTTGTGGTGTTGGGAGTGGTTGTGGTGTTGGGAGTGGTGGTGGGAGTGGTGGTTGTGTTGGGAGTGGTTGTGGTGTTGGGAGTGGTTGTGGTGTTGGAAGTGTGTGGTGGTGTTGGTGTTAGGAGTTGTGGTGTTGGGAGTGGTTGTGGTGTTGGGATTAGGAGTGGTTTTGGTGTTGGGAGTGGTGCTGGTGTTGGGAGTGGTTGTGGTGTTGGAATGTTGGGAGTGGTTGTGGTGTTGGGAGTGGTTGTGGTGTTGGGAGTGGTTGTGGTGTTGGTGTTGGGAGTGGTTGTGGTGTTGGGAGTGGTGCTGGCGTTGGGAGTGGTTGTGGTATTGGGAGTGGTTGTGGTGTTGGGAGTGGTTGTGGTGTTGGGAGTGGTTGTGGTGTTGTGGTGTTGGGAGTGGTGTGGTGGTGGTGTTAGGAGTGGTTGTGGTGTTGGGAGTGGTTGTGGTGTTGGGAGTGGTTGTGGTGTTGGGAGTGGTGGTGGTGTTGGGAGTGGTGGTGGTGTTGGGAGTGGGAGTGGTGGTGGTGTTGGGAGTGGTTTTGGTTTTGGGAGTGGTTGTGGTGTTGGAGTGGTTGTGGTGTTGGGAGTGGTTGTGGTGTTGGGAGTGGTGGTGGTGTTGGGAGTGTTGGTGGTGTTTGATTGGTTGTGGTGTTGGGAGTCGTTGTGGTGCTGAGAGTGGTGGTGGTGTTGGGAGTGGTGGTGATGATGGGAGTGGTTGTGGTTTTGGGAGAGGTTGTGGTGTTGGGAGAATTGGTGGTGTTTGGAGTGGTGGTGGAGGTGTTCGGAGTGGTGGTGGTGTTGGGAGTGGTTGTGGTGTTGGGGGTGGTGTTTGTGTTGAGAGTGGTTGTAGTGTTGGGAGTTCTTGTGGTGTTGGGAGTGGTTGTGGTGTTGGGAGTGGTTGTGGTGTTGGGAGTGGTTGTGGTGTTGGGAGTGGTGGTGGTGTTGGGAGTGGTTTTGGTGTTTGGAGTGGTTGTGGTGTTGGGAGTGGTTGTGGTGTTGGTGTTGGGAGTGGTTGTTGTGGTGTTGGTGTTGGGAGTGGTTGTGGTGTTGGGAGTGGTGGTGGTGTTGGGAGTGGTTGTGGTGTTGGGAGTGGTTGTGGTGTTGGGAGTGGTTGTGGTGTTGGGAGGTTGGTTGTGGTGGTGGTGTTGGGAGTGGTTGTGGTGTTGGGAGTGGTTGTGGTGTTGGGAGTAGTGGTGTTGGGAGTGGTTATGGTGGGGAGTGGTTGTGGTGTTGGGAGTGGTTGTGGTGTTGGGGTGGAGTTGGTGGTGGTGTTGGGAGTGGTTGTGGTGTTGGGAGTAGTGGTTGTTGGGAGTGGTTATGGTGTTGGGAGTGGTGGTGGTGTTGGGTGGTGGTGTTGTGAGTGGTGGTGGTGTTGGGAGATGGTTGTGGTGTTGGGAGTGGTTGTGGTGTTGGGAGTGGTGGTGTTTTTGGGAGTGGTTGTGGTGTTGGGAGTGGTTGTGGTGTTGGGAGTGGTTGTGGTGTTGGGAGTGGTGGTGGTGTTGGGAGTGGTTGTGGTGTTGGGAGTGGTTGGTGGTGTTGGAATTAGGAGTGGTGTAGGTGTTGGGGAGTGGTTGTGGTGCTGGAATTAGGGGTTGTATTGGTGTTAGGAGTTGTGCTGGAGTTGGGAGTGGTTGTGGTGTTGGGAGTGGTGGTAGTGATGGGGGTGGTTATGGTGTTGGGAGTGTTTGTGGTGTTGGTGTTGGGAGTGGTTGTGGTGTTGGGAGTGGTTGTGGTGTTGGGAGTGGTGGTGGTGGTGTTGGGAGTGTTTGTGGTGTTGGGAGTGGTTGTGGTGTTAGGGGTGGTTGTGGTGTTGGGAGTGGTGGTGGTGTTGGGAGTGTTTGTGGTGTTGGGAGTTGTGGTGGTGTTGGGAGTGGTTTTGGTTTTGGGAGTGGTTGTGGTGTTGGAGTGGTTGTGGTGCTGAGAGTGGTTGTGGTGTTGGGAGTGGTTGTGGTGCTGAGAGTGGTGGTGGTGTTGGGATTGGTGGTGGTGTTAAGAGTGGTTGTGGTTTTGGGAGAGGTTGTGGTGTTGGGAGAGGTGGTGGTGTTGGGAGTGGTGGTGGTGGTGTTGGGTGTGGTGGTGGTGTTGGGAGTGGTGGTGGTGTTTTGAGTGGTTGTGGTGTTGGGAGTGGTTGTGGTGTTGGGAGTGGTTGTGGTTTTGGGAGTGATTGTGGTGTTGGGAGCGGTTGTTGTTTTGAGAGTGGTGGTGGTATTGGGAGTGGTTGTGGTGTTGGGAGTGGTTGTGGTGTTGGGAGAGGTGGTGGTGTTGGGAGTGGTTGTGCTGTTGGGAGTGGTTGTGGTGTTGGGAGTAGTGGTTGTGTTGGGAGTGGTGTTGGTGTTGGGAGTTGTGGTGGTGTTTCGAGATGTGGTGGTGTTGGGAGAGGTTGTAATGTTGGGAGTGGTGGTGTTGTTGGGAGTGAATGTGGTGTTGGGAGTGGTTGTGGTGTTGGTAGTGGTTGTGGTGTTGGAAGTGATGGTAGTGTTGGGGGTGGTTGTGGTGTTGGGAGTGGTTGTGGTGTTTGAATTGGGAGTGGTTTTGGTGTTAGAAGTTGTGGTGTTGGGAGTGGTTGTGGTGTTGGAATTAGGAGTGGTTTTGGTGTTAGGAGTTGTGGTGTTGGGAGTGGTTGTAGTGTTGGAATTAGGAGTGGTTTTGGTGTTAGGAGTTGTGCTGGCGTTGGGAGTGGTTGTGGTGTTGGGAGTGGTGGTAGTGTTGGGGGTGGTTGTGGTGTTGGAAGTGGTTGTGGTGTTTGAATTGGGAGTGGTTGTGGCGTTAGGAGTTGTGCTGGCGTTGGGAGTGGTGATAGTATTGGGAGTGGTTGTGGTGTTGGGAGTAGTTGTGGTGTTGGGAGTGGTGGTGGTGGTGTTAGGAGTGGTTGTGGTGTTGGGAATGGTTGTGGTGTTGGGGTGGTTGTGGTGATGGGAGTGGTGGTGGTGTTGGGAGTGTTTGTAGTGTTGGGAGTGGTGGTGGTGTTGGGAGTGGTTTTGGTTTGGGGAGTGGTTGTGGTGTTGGAGTGGTTGTGGTGTTGGGAGTGGTGGTGGTGTTGGGAGTGGTGGTGGTGTTGGAGTGGTTGTGGTGTTGGGAGTGGTGGTGGTGTTGGGAGTGTTTGTGGTGTTGGGAGTGGTGGTGGTGTTGGGAGTGGTTTTGGTTTTGGGAGTGGTTGTGGTGTTGGAGTGGTTGTGGTGTTGGGAGTGGTGGTGGTGTTGGGAGTGGTGGTGGTGTTGGGAGTGGTTGTGGTGTTGGAGTGGTTGTGGTGTTGGGAGTGGTTGTGGTGTTGGGAGTGGTGGTGGTGTTGGGAGTGGTTGTGGTGTTGGGAGTGGTTGTGGTGTTGGAGTGGTTGTGGTGTTGGGAGTGGTTGTGGTGTTGGGAGTGGTGGTGGTGTTGGGAGTGGTGGTGGTGTTGGGAGTGGTTGTGGTGTTGGAGTGGTGGTGGTGTTGGGAGTGGTTGTAGAGTTGGGAGTGGTTGTGGTGTTAGGAGTGGTTGTGGTGTTGGGGGTGGTTGTGGTGTTGGGAGTGGTGGTGGTGTTGGGAGTTGTGGTGGTGTTGCGAGATGTGGTGGTGTTGGGAGTGGTTTTGGTTTTGAGAGTGGTTGTGGTGTTGGAGTGGTTGTGGTGTTGGGAGTGGTTGTGGTGTTGGGAGTGGTGGTGGTGTTTGATTTGTTGTGGTGTTGGGAGTTGTTGTGGTGCTGAGAGTGGTTGTGGTTTTGTGAGAGGTTGTGGTGTTGGGAGAGGTGGTGGTGTTGGGAGTGGTGGTGGTGGTGTTGGGTGTGGTGGTGGTGTTGGGAGTGGTGGTGGTGTTTTGAGTGGTTGTGGTGTTGGGAGTGGTAGTGGTGTTGGGAGTGGTTGTGGTTTTGGGAGTGATTGTGGTGTTGGGAGCGGTTGTTGTTTTGAGAGTCGTGGTGGTATTGGGAGTGGTTGTGGTGTTGGGAGTGGTTGTGGTGTTGGGAGTGGTGGTGGTGTTGGGAGTGGTTGTTCTGTTGGGATTGGTTGTGGTGTTGGGAGTAGTGGTTGTGTTGGGAGTGGTGTTGGTGTTGGGAGTTGTGGTGGTGTTGCGAGATGTGGTGGTGTTGGGAGAGGTTGTGGTGTTGGGAGTGGTGGTGTTGTTGGGAGTGGTTGTGGTGTTGGGAGTGGTTGTGGTGTTGGTAGTGGTTGTGGTGTTGGAAGTGATGGTAGTGTTGGGGGTGGTTGTGGTGTTGGGAGTGGTTGTGGTGTTGGAATTAGGAGTGGTTTTGGTGTTAGGAGTTGTGGTGTTGGGAGTGGTTGTGGTGTTGGAATTAGGAGTGGTTTTGGTGTTAGGAGTTGTGCTGGCGTTGGGAGTGGTTGTGGTGTTGGGAGTGGTGGTAGTGTTGGGGTTGGTTGTGGTGTTGGGAGTGGTTGTGGTGTTTGAATTAGGAGTGGTTGTGGCGTTAGGAGTTGTGCTGGCGTTGGGAGTGGTGATAGTATTGGGAGTGGTTTTGGTGTTGGAAGTAGTTGTGGTGTTGGGAGTGGTTGTGGTGGTGGTGTTAGGAGTGGTTGTGGTGTTGGAGTGGTTGTGGTGTTGGGAGTGGTTGTGGTGTTGGGAGTGGTGGCGGTGTTGGGAGTGTTTGTGGTGTTGGGAGTGGTGGTGGTGTTGGGAGTGGTTTTAGTTTTGGGAGTGGTTGTGGTGTTGGAGTGGTTGTGGTGTTGGGAGTGGTTGTGGTGTTGGGAGTGGTGGTGGTGTTGGGAGTGTTGGTGGTGTTTGATTGGTTGTGGTATTGGGAGTCGTTGTGGTGCTGAGAGTGGTGGTGGTGTTGGGAGTGGTGGAGATGATGGGAGTGGTTGTGGTTTTAAGAGAGGTTGTGGTGTTGGGAGAATTCGTGGTGTTTGGAGTGGTGGAGGTGGTGTTCGGAGTGGTGGTGGTGTTGGGAGTGGTTGTGATGTTGGGGGTGTTGTTCTGTTGAGAGTGGTTGTAGTGTTGGGAGTTCTTGTGGTGTTGGGAGTGGTTGTGGTGTTGGGAGTGGTTGTTGTTTTGGGGGTGGTTGTGATGTTGGGAGTGGTGGTGGTGTTGGGAGTGTTTGTGGTGTTGGGAGTGGTGGTGGTGTGGGGAGTGGTGGTGGTGTTTGATTGGTTGTGGTGTTGGGAGTGGTTGTGGTGCTGAGAGTGGTGGTGGTGTTGGGAGTGGTAGTGGTGTTGGGAGTGGTTGTGGTTTTGGGAGTGATTGTGGTGTTGGGAGCGGTTGTTGTTTTGAGAGTGGTGGTGGTATTGGGAGTGGTTGTGGTGTTGGGAGTGGTTGTGGTGTTGGGAGTGGTGGTGTTGGGAGTGGTTGTACTGTTGGGAGTGGTTGTGGTGTTGGGAGTAGTGGTTGTGTTGGGAGTGGTGTTGGGAGTTGTGGTGGTGTTGCGAGATGTGGTGGTGTTGGGAGAGGTTGTGGTGTTGGGAGTGGTGGTGTTGTAGGCAGTGGTTTGGTGTTGGGAGTGGTTGTGGTGTTGGTAGTGGTTGTGGTGTTGGAAGTGATGGTAGTGTTGGGGCTGGTTGTGGTGTTGGGAGTGGTTGTGGTGTTGGAATTAGGAGTGGTTTTGGTGTTAGGAGTTGTGGTGTTGGGAGTGGTTGTGGTGCTGGAATTAGGAGTTGTTTTGGTGTTAGGAGTTGTGCTGGCGTTGGGAGTGGTTGTGGTGTTGGGAGTGGTGGTAGTGTTGGGGGTGGTTGTGGTGTTAGGAGTTGTGCTGGCGTTGGGAGTGGTTACCTGGTTGATACCTGGTTGATGGGGTTCTGGGAGTTCTTCTACTCCCCATGCCCGGCCCGAGGCCAGGCTCGACTTGTGAGAGTTTGGTCCACCAGGCTGTTGCTTGGAGCGGCCCGCAGGGCCACGTACCCACCACAGCCCGGCTGATCCGGAACTTCTCTTAGAAAATCGTCCAGTTTCTCTTGAAGATGTCCACGGTTGTTTTGGTGGCGATAGTATTGGGAGTGGTTGTGGGGTTGGGAGTAGTTGTGGTGTTGGGAGTGTTTGTGGTGATGGTGTTGGGAGTGGTTTTGGTGTTGGGAGTGGTGGTGGTGGTGTTGGGAGTGTTTGTGGTGTTGGGAGTGGTTGTGGTGTTGGGGGTGGTTGTGGTGTTGGGAGTGGTGGTGGTGTTGGGAGTGTTTGTGGTGTTGGGAGTTGTGGTGGTGTTGGGAGTGGTTTTGGTTTTGGGAGTGGTTGTGGTGTTGGAGTGGTTGTGGTGTTCGGAGTGGTTGTGGTGTTTGGAGTGGTGGTAGTGTTTGGAGTGTTGGTGGTGTTTGATTGGTTGTGGTGTTGAGAGTCGTTGTGGTGCTGAGAGTGGTGGTAGTGTTGGGAGTGGTGGTGATGTTGGGAGTGGTTGTGGTTTTGGGAGAGGTTGTGGTGTTGGGAGAATTGGTGGTGTTTGGAGTGGTGGTGGTGGTGTTCGGAGTGGTGGTGGTGTTGGGATTGGTTGTGATGTTGGGGGTGTTGTTCTGTTAAGAGTGGTTGTAGTGTTGGGAGTTCTTGTGGTGTTGGGAGTGGTTGTGGTGTTGGGAGTGGTTGTTGTGTTGGGGGTGGTTGTGATGTTGGGAGTAGTGGTGGTGTTGGGAGTGTTTGTGGGGTTGAGAGTGGTGGTGGTGTTGGGAGTGGTTTTGGTTTTGGGAGTTGATGTGGTGTTGGAGTGGTTGTAGTGTTGGGAGCGGTGGTGGTGTTTGATTGGTTGTGGTGTTGGGAGTGGTTGTAGTGCTGAGAGTGGTTGTGGTGTTGGGAGTGGTGGTGGTGTTGGGAGTGGTTGTGGTTTTGGGAGAGGTTGTAATGTTGGGAGAGGTGGTGGTGTTGGGAGTGGTGGTGGTTTTGTTGGGAGTGGTGGTGGTGTTGGGAGTGGTGGTGGTGTTGGGAGTGGATGAGGTGTTGGGAGTGGTAGAGGTGTTTGATTAGTTGTGGTGTTGGGAGTGGTTGTGGTGCTGAGAGTGGTTGTGGTGTTGGGAGTAGTGGTGGTGTTGGGAGTGGTTGTGGTTTTGGGAGAGGTTGTAATGTTGGGAGAGGTGGTGGTGTTGGAAGTGGTGGTGGTTTTGTTGGGAGTGGTGGTGGTGTTGGGAGTGGTGGTGGAGTTGGGAGTGGTTGTAGTGTTGGGAGTGGTAGTGGTGTTGGGAGTGGTTGTGGTTTTGGCAGTGATTGTGGTGTTGGGAGCGGATGTTGTTTTGAGAGTGGTGGTGGTATTGGGAGTGGTGTGGTGTTGGGAGTGGTTGTGGTGTTGGGAGTGGTGGTGGTGTTGGGAGTGGTTGTGCTGTTGGGAGTGGTTGTGGTGTTGGGAGTAGTGGTTGTGTTGGGAGTGGTGGTGGTGTTGGGAGTTGTGGTGGTGTTGCGAGATGTGGTGGTGTTGGGAGTGGTTGTGGTGTTACGAGTGGTGGTGTTTTGGGAGTGGTTGTGGTGTTGGGAGTGGTTGTGGTTTTGGTAGTGGTTGTGGTGTTGGAAGTGATGGTAGTGTTGGGGTGGTTGTGGTGTTGGGAGTGGTTGTGGTGTTGGAATTAGGAGTGGTTTTGGTGTTAGGAGTTGTGCTGGCGTTGGGAGTGGTTGTTGTGTTGGGAGTGGTGGTAGTGTTGGGGGTGGTTGTGGTCTTGGGAGTGGTTGTGGTGTTAGGAGTTGTGCTGGCGTTGTTAGTGGTGATAGTATTGGGAGTGGTTGTGGTGTTGGGAGTGTTTGTGGTGTTGGGAGTGATTGTGATGTTGGGAGTGGTGGTGGTGGTGTTGGGAGTGGTTGTGGTGTTAGGAGTGGTTGTGGTGTTGGGGGTGGTTGTGGAGATGGGAGTGGTGATGGTGTTGGGAGTTGTGGTGGTGTTGCGAGATGTGGTGGTGTTGGGAGTGGTTTTGGTTTTGGGAGTGGTTGTGGTGTTGGAGTGGTTGTAGTGTTGGGAGTGGTTGTGGTGTTGGCAGTGGTTGTGGTGTTGGAGTGGTTGTGGTGTTGGGAGTGGTTGTGGTGTTGGGAGTGGTTGTGGTGTTGGGAGTGGTGGTGGTGTTTGATTGGTTGTGGTGTTGGGAGTGGTTGTGGTGCTGAGAGTGGTGGTGGTGTTGGGAGTGGTTATGGTGTTGGGAGTGGTTGTGGTTTTGGGAGAGGTTGTGGTGTTGGGAGAGGTGGTGGTGTTGGGAGTTATTATAGACTGTGGGTTGGTTGGTGTAGTCGTCGTTGATCCTCCTCTACGGACAACCCAACCCACAACTCGGTAGAGTGCTTATACTAGGAGATCACCCTTGGCGCTTCTGGCTCTTGGAGAGGGGCTCAACGTCACACGTTCAGGGGATGCGGCTCCAACACTTAGCCTCGTCGTCACGTGCACACACCCACTCGAGCCGCTGTGACTCCCCACTCTCTCCTTATGAGATATGATCTCCTCAATCCCCCTATGACTTACTAGTATTACCTCCTACCCTGTCCACAGCAGTGGTTCTTGGTTCTTTCTCTCTCTCCTTCTTTACTACCTCCTGGGAAGCCTCACTAGGACAAGGGCAAACACCAGCAAATTGTGACACATTTACTGAACAAAGCACATACACGATACATACACACATATAATAATAATGAATCCTATACTCTATAATATCACAATCAGGTTGCACTCCAATACCATCAGAACTCTATTATCAGCCTATCAAGTGGTATCCTATCTCCTGGTTCGCCACCTGATACCATTAACCTCCTCAAGTTGGTCAAGCCTACATACACTGTTGCACTATCAGCAAGATAATGTATATATAGAAAATCAGCATTTGAATGCAATAACATATACCAGTATAAATGTTCATTGATACACAACAATGATTAATCGATCACTGTCAGTCCTCGAGCACATACATCTGTAGGTAATCGAGCCTACGACTGCAACTCTAAGCTTCAGACTAAATCACTCCTTTCTATAAGAATGCAAACAGTCACTCACCTCTCACTGCGTCTTGCACGCTACTGACAACCAAACACTATCAACTCCCTATAAGTAATCCACCAGAACTTCCCCTTCCACCTCTGGAAGTTCACAACCCTAATATCCTTAGGTTCTTCCGGGCTTCACTACCAGGATCCTCTGCAGCTCCTCCCGGCTGCTATCATGAAGTTTCCTTGTGCAACTACGGTGCTTCACCCTTCTGTTAGGTTCTTCCACAGCTCTCTTGGCTGCTACACCACCTCTACAGAAGCACGTGACACTCCTCTTCTCTGCTGCTTCTCCTCACAGCTCGAGGTCCTCTGCTCCACTACCTTGGAGTCTCATCAGCTACATCATCTGCTGGCTTCGAAGTTCTCAGCAACTTCTTCACCAAAGACAAACCTGCAACCCATCGACGTTCCAATAAAATGTTCCCCTTTAACACATAAACAAAAATAACCACACAATATGCTTGCCTCAAACCTCTATCTGTCCTCTACATACAGTGAGAGTGGACTCCCCCGTTTTGGGCGGGTCCATACTCCACCTCGCCTGGCGGCGGCGTCCTCACTCGCTGGGAGGGTCTTCCTCCATCCGGAGCCAGGCTCCCTCAGTCGTCCGCCAGCGCTCAGAGAGGACGGACGTCGCTCCGTGCTCCTCCCTCTTCACTCTCCTATTTCAGGCCTTCTGCCTTATTAAAACATGTCTAACCTATAAATAAACATCGCTACTGTCGCTGGGCACACGACCAACTACAATGCAATCACTATGAACTGGCGTTTATCGTGCTTACCACAGATTAATTGGTCGAGGGCGCTTTCCCTCTGACGGCGTCTGGTCAGGGCGCTCCACACAGCACACAATAATGCTTCTGGGCGATTTAATATCTGCTCGTCGACCAGGACTTGAGACCACAACGTTCCCAGCTCGATTCCACAGCTGGTACGTCCGCACACTTCTCTTCTCTTAGAGATATATCACTAGGGGTTCCCTTCTGGCGGGAGCTCAACGAAGCGCGGCTTCCCCCTGCGATGTCTGGCACTCAAGTGAGGTCAAGGTCCTCCGGAAGCGAGCCTCACGCCTCCAGCAAAATGTCCACATCTCCTAGCCCGTCATTTATCTATTTTCTTCTGCATTGCCCATAATCTCAAACTGTTACACATATCCAACCAACTATTTTTCATATGCGTTATCACCTCAATGCTTGCTAGACCTTCTAGTTAGGTCAGGCTTGCTGAATAACTCTCAAGAAGGGAGACTCGTTTCTCCTGCAGGCTGAGATCATAACACTCCCCTCCCCTTATTTTTGAGAGTTATTCTAGTGGCTAGGCTCGAGATAACGCATCAGCCACTACATTGTCTCGTTCTTCACCCCATATACTCTCTTAGGAGTCTACAAATAATTCGTTGCACCTTGCAACATCCGGCTCACAACTCTCCAGAAACATGATCTTCTCATAAACGATTTGACTTCTCTGGCACCTCTTGGCTAGGCTGTCCTCCTTGGACGCCTGCACTCCATCGGTCCACTCTACTTACTGTCTCCACCCTCCGTTTCCTCGTCTTCTTCTCTTCACGTCCAGAGTCAGACGTCTGCTGTCCGTACCTCCTCTGTCGTCTTCACACTTCCATCTACTGCCATTATACTTTCGTCTCCTGCCATCATACTTCACTCCATCGTCTTCACCGACGCTCCTCCTTTTCGTCTCCTCATTTATCCAAGACATCCTCCTGTTCGACTCCCACCGAGTCCTCGGCTTTCTTCTATTCCTCCATGCTTGTATCATCTTCGTCTTCCCCCACTTTTCACCTCTATACCACTCCATTTCTTCTCCTTCAACTCTTCTTCGTTCCCTAAAAGTTTCTCCGAGCGCTGTGCTACATCCAACAGCACTCGACCATACATGTCGCTCTACCTCTCCCAGAGTGCTCGTAAGCGTCTCTCCACACATACTGTCTCTACTCCTCTCATTTTCCCGGCTATTACTCTTCTTCACTATCTCTCCTCCACGTTGTCTGTGAAACATGTCAACTCCTGACATCTCAAACAACTTAACTCCACTATCCCTATGCCTCTGTGCTCGTGGACCACTTGACGCTCTATTTCCGTCCTCAGTATGTCCACATCTTTCCTCATTCCTACTCAGCACAGTTGCATTCACCTTCCGACCCTTAATTTCAGCAGTCTGGGCTCTACTCAGGTCAACTCTCTTCACAGTATTCTTCTTCGGCTGGGCCATCTTCACTTTTGACCTCACCGAGACTTCATTTTTCTGGGCTGGACCTTCATCAAACAGCCATGCTATATCTACATCAATATCTTCTACCGGTTTAATTGACACTGTCTCATCTCCTCCAGCGTCTTCCTTGTCGGCCACCTCTGTCTTCATCACTACCGAGACAGGGTACTCAATGGCTTGGCGGTCTCCTGACTCATCTCCTTGGATGTCAGTCAGGTTCACACTCTCAGGTGTCCCACCCGTGCCGTGGCCTTCTGGGCTCTCCTCTGGCACAGTCTCCGCCATGACTCTTGTCAACACCTTTGTCCCGCACAAGTCATTCCCTAGGATCACTTGGACTCCTGGAATAGGTATGTCGGGGCATACTCCCAACATCACCTCCGCCGACACATATTCCGACCTTAGCTGGACAGTACAAACGGGCATGTCACTCTCAGACAATAACCCATATACTTTCATCTTCCCACTGCCAGCTAACCGTCGACCATTCCCAATCAGGCTTCTCGCAATCAAGCTCTGATTAGCTCCGGTATCTCTTAAGATACCAACTTCTACCTCAGGTTGGCCTCTCATACTGATCCAACCTTTGCTCATGAACGGCCTATACCTCTCGTTCACTAAGTTCGCTCTCTGTGGTTTGTCTTGGAACACATTAGTATATTTACCTCGGGGGTCACACATGGCCAGGGTCACAACTCTCTTGCCCTGCCGACAATCTCGCATCACGTGACCCAATCCGTTACAATTGTAACATCTCATCTGGGAAAAGTCTCTTCTATATGTACCAGAGTAGCTCTGACTCTGCCCACTCGCATGAGAGTTCCTAGGGCCAGGCACACTACCTGCACTCTGTGGGGTTTTACTGGACTCTCGATTTCCAGGATAACGATTAGTTTCTCGTTTAGCTCCTCCATCCTCACTTTCAGACGAAGTGCGCGACCTACTCTTCTGAGTTTTAGGGTACTTACTTTTATCTGCCCATTTATCAAAATTTTTCTCACCCCAGACTCTTCTGGGTCTCTCATAATTTCTTCCTCCCCAGACTCCATTGGATCTGCCATTGCTGCATCTCGCCTCACTTCTCACTCTGTTCTCCCTTAAGCTCTTGTACGCTTCAGTAATCATATCCGCCCTATCTGCGGCATCTTTCACCTCCTTTATCCCTGCTTCTTGGATCTTGAACTTTGTTTCGGGATGCATCATCTCCAAGAACTTCTCCATGACCATCAGTTGCTTCAGGTCAGCATAAGATCCAACTCCAGCAGCCTCAATCCACTTCTGGAATCGTCTTTCCAGATCTCTTGCTGTCTCAGCAAACGTACATGCTCCAACTTTGATCATTTCTCTGAAGCGCTTCCTATAAGCTTCTGGGGTTAACTGAAACGAGCGCAATATGCTGCTCTTTACTGTGGCGTAATCCTGGCACTCTTCCAGTGACAATTGGGTGTACGCCTCCCTGGCTGCACCGGTCAATCTTAACTGGACCAGCTGGGCCCATTCCTCCTGTGGCCACTCCTTGATGCTGGCTACTTTCTCAAAATGCTCGAAGAAGCTCTCTGCCTCTTCGGGAACAAACAAGGGAATGTCCTTCTCCCTAACCCTAACATCTGGTGGGTGTGATACCTGGGTGGTGCTCTCTGGCAACCCATGTTCAATCCTTTGTTCAGCCAAGGTTCTATTCGCTTCTATCTGCATTTGTTTTGTTCTCTCTTTTTCTTTTTCGACCTGGGCTTTTTCTTTTTCGACCTCTAGTCTTGCTTTCTCTTTTTCTTTCTCTTGTTCCAACTCCAGTTCTCTTATTCTGGTTTTCTCTTTTTCTACTTCCAGTTTGGTTTTCTCGGCTTCATTTTTCATCTGGAGTTCCAATTTCATCTTTTCCAGCTGGAACTGTCTCTCCTTGTCCTCTCGTTGTTGCTGCATCTGGAGCTCTAACTGGAATCTCTCCAAGCTCCTATTTCGGCTACTCCTGCTACTGCGGCTACTCCTGCTGCTCCTACTTGATCCCTGGGATCTCACGTCATCCTGCCCATCATCCTCCTTTCCACTTTCAGCTCCTTTCTGGGCTCCTTGTTCTGCCGCTTCACTTTTGGCTCTTGACTGCCTCAGGATCTCATCCTTCATCCCAGCTACTTTAGATGCTTTCAACCTGATGCCACATTTTTCTGCTATTTGTTTCAATTGATCCCTCGTGCAACCTTCCAAGTCCTCAGGCTTGCCTGACTCCACAAATGCTTGCACCTTATCCATCTTTGTCCTGTGAGTCTTCCCAAGAGAGAGAGTATACACCTGCGATCACACAGTTTATCTATTTCAGCAAGGGTGTACAAATCCACTCTTGGACAGGGTGTGGGTGTGTCAGTTCACGCTCCCGGACACAGGCCCCCAATTTATTATAGACTGTGGGTTGGTTGGTGTAGTCGTCGTTGATCCTCCTCTACGGACAACCCAACCCACAACTCGGTAGAGTGCTTATACTAGGAGATCACCCTTGGCGCTTCTGGCTCTTGGAGAGGGGCTCAACGTCACACGTTCAGGGGATGCGGCTCCAACACTTAGCCTCGTCGTCACGTGCACACACCCACTCGAGCCGCTGTGACTCCCCACTCTCTCCTTATGAGATATGATCTCCTCAATCCCCTATGACTTACTAGTATTACCTCCTACCCTGTCCACAGCAGTGGTTCTTGGTTCTTTCTCTCTCTCCTTCTTTACTACCTCCTGGGAAGCCTCACTAGGACAAGGGCAAACACCAGCAAATTGTGACACATTTACTGAACAAAGCACATACACGATACATACACACATATAATAATAATGAATCCTATACTCTATAATATCACAATCAGGTTGCACTCCAATACCATCAGAACTCTATTATCAGCCTATCAAGTGGTATCCTATCTCCTGGTTCGCCACCTGATACCATTAACCTCCTCAAGTTGGTCAAGCCTACATACACTGTTGCACTATCAGCAAGATAATGTATATATAGAAAATCAGCATTTGAATGCAATAACATATACCAGTATAAATGTTCATTGATACACAACAATGATTAATCGATCACTGTCAGTCCTCGAGCACATACATCTGTAGGTAATCGAGCCTACGACTGCAACTCTAAGCTTCAGACTAAATCACTCCTTTCTATAAGAATGCAAACAGTCACTCACCTCTCACTGCGTCTTGCACGCTACTGACAACCAAACACTATCAACTCCCTATAAGTAATCCACCAGAACTTCCCCTTCCACCTCTGGAAGTTCACAACCCTAATATCCTTAGGTTCTTCCGGGCTTCACTACCAGGATCCTCTGCAGCTCCTCCCGGCTGCTATCATGAAGTTTCCTTGTGCAACTACGGTGCTTCACCCTTCTGTTAGGTTCTTCCACAGCTCTCTTGGCTGCTACACCACCTCTACAGAAGCACGTGACACTCCTCTTCTCTGCTGCTTCTCCTCACAGCTCGAGGTCCTCTGCTCCACTACCTTGGAGTCTCATCAGCTACATCATCTGCTGGCTTCGAAGTTCTCAGCAACTTCTTCACCAAAGACAAACCTGCAACCCATCGACGTTCCAATAAAATGTTCCCCTTTAACACATAAACAAAAATACCCACACAATATGCTTGCCTCAAACCTCTATCTGTCCTCTACATACAGTGAGAGTGGACTCCCCCGTTTTGGGCGGGTCCATACTCCACCTCGCCTGGCGGCGGCGTCCTCACTCGCTGGGAGGGTCTTCCTCCATCCGGAGCCAGGCTCCCTCAGTCGTCCGCCAGCGCTCAGAGAGGACGGACGTCGCTCCGTGCTCCTCCCTCTTCACTCTCCTATTTCAGGCCTTCTGCCTTATTAAAACATGTCTAACCTATAAATAAACATCGCTACTGTCGCTGGGCACACGACCAACTACAATGCAATCACTATGAACTGGCGTTTATCGTGCTTACCACAGATTAATTGGTCGAGGGCGCTTTCCCTCTGACGGCGTCTGGTCAGGGCGCTCCACACAGCACACAATAATGCTTCTGGGCGATTTAATAGTTGGGAGTGGTGGTGGTGTTGGGAGTGGTGGTGGTGTTGGGAGTGGTGTGTGGTGTTGGGAGTGGTGGTGGTGTTGGGAGTGGTGGGAGTGGTGTGGTGTTGGGAGTGGTGGTGGTGTTGGGAGTGGTGGTGGTGGGGAGTGGTGGTGGGTTGGTGAGTGGTGGTGGTGTTGGGAGTGGTGGTGGTGTTGGGAGTGGTGGTGGTGTTGGGAGTGGTGGTGGTGTTGGGAGTGGTGGTGGTGTTGGGAGTGGTGGTGGTGTGTTGGGAGTGGTGTGGTGGTGGTGTTGGGAGTGGTGGTGGTGTGGGGAGTGGTGGTGGTGTTGGGAGTGGTGGTGGTGTTGGGAGTGGTGGTGGTGTTGGGAGTGGTGGTGGTGTTGGGAGTGGTGTTGGTGTTGGGAGTGGTGGTGGTGTTGGGAGTGGTGGTGGTGGGAGGGAGTGGTGTTGGTGTTGTGGTGGTGGGTGGTGTGAGTGGTGGTGGTGTTGGGAGTGGTGGTGGTGTGGTGGGAGTGGTGGTGGTGTTGGGAGTGGTGGTGGTGTTGGGAGTGGTGGTGGTGTTGGGAGTGGTGGTGGTGTTGGGAGTGGTGGTGGTGTTGGGAGTGGTGGTGGTGTTGGGAGTGGTGGTGGTGTTGGTGGTGTGGGAGTGGTGGGTTGTGTGGGAGTGGTGGTGGTGTTGGGAGTGGTGGTGGTGTTGGGAGTGGTGGTGGTGGTGGGAGTGGTGGTGGTGTTGGGAGTGGTGTGGTGGGAGTGGTGGTGGTGTTGGGAGTGGTGGTGGTGTTGGGAGTGGTGGTGGTGTTGGGAGTGGTGGTGGTGTTGGGGTGGTGGTGGTGTTGGGTGTGGTGGTGGTGTGGTGTGGGAGTGGTGGTGGTGTGGGGTTGGTGGTGGTGTTGTGGTGTTGGTGTGGGAGTGGTGGGTGTTGGTGTGGTGGGGTGTGGTGGTGGTGGTGTGGGAGTGGTGGTGGTGTTGGGAGTGGTGGTGGTGTTGGGAGTGGTGTGGTGTTGGTGGTGTGGGTTGTGAGTGGTGTGGTGTTGGGAGTGGTGGTGGTGTGGGAGTGGTGGTGGTGTTGGGAGTGGTGGTGGTGTTGGGAGTGGTGGTGGGGTGGTGGTGGTGGTGGTGTGGGAGTGGTGTTGGAGTGGTGAGTGGTTGGGAGTGGTGTTGGGAGTGGTGGTGGTGTTGGGAGTGGTGGTGGTGTTGGGAGTGGTGGTGGTGTTGGGAGTGGTGGTGGTGTTGGGAGTGGTGGTGGTGTTGGGAGTGGTGGTGGTGTTGGGAGTGGTGGTGGTGTTGGGAGTGGTGGTGGTGTTGGGAGTGGTGGTGGTGTGTGGGAGTGGTGGTGGTGTTGGGAGTGGTGGTGGTGTTGGGAGTGGTGGTGGTGTTGGGAGTGGTGGTGGTGTTGGGAGTGGTGGGGTGTTGGGAGTGGTGGTGTGGAGTGGGGAGTGGTGTTGGGAGTGGTGGTGGTGTTGGGAGTGGTGTGGGTGTTGGGTGTGGTGGTGGTGTTGGGAGTGGTGGTGGTGTTGGGAGTGGTGGTGGTGTTGGGAGTGGTGGTGGTGTTGGGAGTGGTGGTGGTGTTGGGAGTGGTGGTGGTGTTGGGAGTGGTGGTGGTGTTGGGGAGTGGTGGTGGTGTTGGGAGTGGTGGTGGTGTTGGGAGTGGTGTTGGTGTTGGGAGTGGTGGTGGTGTTGGGAGTGGTGGTGGTGTTGGGAGTGGTGGTGGTGTTGGGAGTGGTGGTGGTGTTGGGAGTGGTGGTGGTGTTGGGAGTGGTGGTGGTGTTGGGAGTGGTGGTGGTGTTGGGAGTGGTGGTGGTGTTTGGGAGTGGTGGTGGTGTTGGGAGTGGTGGTGGTGTTGGGAGTGGTGGTGGTGTTGGGAGTGGTGGTGGTGTTGGGAGTGGTGGTGGTGTTGGGCGTGGTGGTGGTGTTGGGGTGTGGTGTTGGTGTTGGGAGTGGTGGTGGTGTTGGGTGTGGTGTTGGGAGTGGTGGTGGTGTTGGGAGTGGTGGTGGTGTTGGGAGTGGTGTTGGTGTTGGGAGTGGTGGTGGTGTTGGGAGTGGTGGTGGTGGGAGTGGTGGTGGTGTTGGGAGTGGTGTGGTGTTGGGAGTGGTGGGGTGTTGGGAGTGGTGGTGGTGGTTGGGAGTGGTGGTGGGTGTTGGGAGTGGTGGTGGTGTTGGGAGTGGTGGTGTTGTGGGAGTGGTGGTGGTGTTGGGAGTGGTGGTGGTGTGGGGGAGTGGTGGTGGTGTTGGGAGTGGTGGTGGTGTTGGGAGTGGTGGTGGTGTTGGGAGTGGTGGTGGTGTGGGAGGGAGTGGTGGTGGTGGTGTGTGGTGGTGTGGTGTTGGGAGTGGTGGTGGTGTTGGGAGTGGTGGTGGTGTGGTGGTGGTGGTTGGGGTGGTGGTGTTGGGAGTGGTGGTGGTGTTGGGAGTGGTGGTGGTGAGTGGTGGTGGTGGGAGTGGTGTGGTGTTGGGAGTGGTGGTGGTGTTGGGAGTGGTGGTGGTGTTGGGAGTGGTGGTGGTGGGAGTGGGAGTGGTGTTGGGAGTGGTGGTGGTGGTGGGAGTGGTGGTGGTGTGGGAGTGGTGGTGGTGTTGGGAGTGGTGGTGGTGTTGGGTGTGGTGGTGGTGTTGGAGTGGTGGTGGTGTTGGGAGTGGTGGTGGTGTTGGTGGTGGTGTGGGAGTGGTGGTGGTGTTGGGAGTGGTGGTGGTGTTGGAGTGGGGTGGTGTTGGGAGTGGTGGTGGTGTTGGGAGTGGTGGTGGTGTTGGGAGTGGTGGTGGTGTTGGGAGTGGTGGTGGTGTTGGGAGCGGGTGTGGTGTTGGGAGTGGTGGTGGTGTTGGGAGTGGTGGTGGTGGTGTGGGAGTGGTGGTGGTGTTGGGAGTGGTGGTGGTGGGAGTGGTGGGAGTGGTGGTGGTGTTGGTGTTGGTGGTGGTGTGTGGGAGTGGTGGTGGTGTTGGGAGTGGTGGTGTGTGTGGTGGTGGTGTTGGGAGTGGTGGTGGTGTTGGGAGTGGTGGTGGTGTTGGGAGTGGTGGTGGTGTGGGAGTGGTGTGGTGGGGAGTGGTGGGTGTTGGGAGTGGTGTGGTGTTGGGAGTGGTGTGGTGTTGGGAGTGGTGGGTGTTGGGAGTGGTGGTGGTGTTGGGAGTGGTGGTGGTGTTGGGAGTGGTGGTGTTGGGAGTGGGAGTGGTGTTGGTGTGGGGTGGTGGTGGTGGTGTGGGTGGTGGTGGTGGTGGTGTTGGGAGTGGTGGTGGTGTTGGGGTGGTGGTGGTGTTGGGAGTGGTGGTGTTGGGAGTGTGGTGGTGTTGGGAGTGGTGGTGGTGTTGGGAGTGGTGGTGGTGTTGGGAGGGTGGTGGTGTTGGGAGTGGTGTGGTGGTGGTGGTGGTGTGGGAGTGGTGGTGGTGTTGGGAGTTGGGAGTGGTGGTGGTGTTGGGAGTGGTGGTGGTGTGGTGGTGGTGGTGGGGAGTGGTGGGGGAGTGGTGGTGGTGTTGTTGGAGTGGTGGTGGTGTTGGGAGTGGTGGTGGTGTTGGGAGTGGTGGTGGTGGTGTGGGAGTGGTGGTGGTGTTGGGAGTGGTGGTGGTGTTGGGAGTGGTGGTGGTGTTGGGAGTGGTGGTGGTGTGGTGGGTGTGGTGGTGTGGTGTGGTGTGGTGTGGTTGGGTGGTGGTGGTGTTGGGAGTGGTGGTGGTGTGGGTGGTGTTGGGAGTGGTGGTGGTGTTGGGAGTGGTGGTGGTGTTGGGAGTGGTGGTGGTGTTGGGAGTGGTGGTGGTGGTGGTGGTGGTGTTGGGAGTGGTGGTGGTGTTGGGAGTGGTGGTGGTGTTGGGAGTGGTGTTGGTGTTGGGAGTGGTGGTGGTGTTGGGAGTGGTGGTGGTGTTGGGAGTGGTGGTGTGGGAGTTGGGTGTGGTGGTGTGGTGGGAGTGGTGGTGTTGGGAGTGGTGGTGGTGTTGGGAGTGGTGGTGGTGTTGGGAGTGGTGGTGTGTGTTGGGAGTGGTGGTGGTGTTGGGAGTGGTGGTGGTGTTGGGAGTGGTGGTGGTGTTGGGAGTGGTGGTGGTGTTGAGAGTGGTGTTGGTGTTGGGAGTGGTGGGTGTGGTGGTGTGGTGGGGAGGTGTTGGGAGTGGTGGTGGTGTGGGGAGGGGTGTGGTGTTGGTGTTGGGAGTGGTGGTGGTGTTGGGAGTGGTGGTGGTGGGAGTGGTGGTGTGGTGGTGGTGTGGTGTGGAGTGGTGGTGGTGTTGGGAGTGGTGTGGTGTTGGGAGTGGTGGTGGTGTTGGGAGTGGTGGTGGTGTTGGGAGTGGTGGTGGTGTGTGGGAGTGGTGTTGGGAGTGGTGGTGTGGGAGTGGTGGTGTGGGGAGTGGTGGTGGTGTTGGAGTGGTGGTGGTGTTGGGAGTGGTGGTGGTGTGTGGGAGGGAGTGGTGGTGGTGTGGGAGTGGTGGGTGTTGGGAGTGGTGGTGGTGTTGGGAGTGGTGGTGGTGTTGGGAGTGGTGGTGGTGTTGGGAGTGGTGGTGGTGTTGGGAGTGGTGGTGGTGTTGGGAGTGGTGGTGGTGTTGGGAGTGGTGGTGGTGTGGTGTTGGAGTGGTGGTGGTGTTGGGAGTGGTGGTGTGTGGTGTTGGGAGTGGTGGTGGTGTTGGGAGTGGTGTTGGTGTTGGGAGTGGGTGGTGGTGGTGGGTGTGGGAGTGGTGGTGGTGTTGGGAGTGGTGGTGGTGTTGGGAGTGGTGGTGGTGTTGGGAGTGGTGGTGGTGTGGGAGTGGTGGTGGTGTGGGGAGTGGTGGTGGTGTTGGGAGTGGTGGTGGTGTTGGGAGTGGTGGTGGTGTTGGGAGTGGTGGTGGTGTTGGGAGTGGTGGTGGTGTTGGGAGTGGTGGTGGTGTTGGGAGTGGTGGTGGTGGTGGTGGGAGTGGTGGTGGTGGTGGTGGGAGTGGTGGTGGTGTTGGGAGTGGTGGTGGTGTTGGGAGTGGTGGTGGTGTTGGGAGTGGTGGTGGTGTTGGGAGTGGTGGTGGTGTTGGGAGTGGTGGTGGTGTTGGGAGTGGTGGTGGTGTTGGGAGTGGTGGTGGTGGTGGGAGTGGTGGGTGTTGGGAGTGGTGGTGGTGTTGGGAGTGGTGGTGGTGGTGGTGGTGTGGTGGTGGTGTGGTGTGGGAGTGGTGGTGGTGTTGGGAGTGGTGGTGGTGTTGGGAGTGGTGGTGGTGGTGGTGGTTGTGGTGGTGGTGGTGTTGGGAGTGGTGGTGGTGTTGGGAGTGGTGGTGGTGTTGGGAGTGGTGGTGGTGTTGGGAGTGGTGGTGGTGTTGGGAGTGGTGGTGGTGGTGTGTGGGAGTGGTGGTGGTGTTGGGGGTGGTGGTGGTGTTGGGGGTGGTGGTGGTGTTGGGGAGTGGTGGTGGTGTTGGGAGTGGTGGTGGTGTTGGGTGGTGGTGGTGGTGTTGGGAGTGGTGTGTGGTGTGGGAGTGGTGGTGGTGGTGGGAGTGGTGGTGGTGGTGGGGAGTGGTGTTGGTGGTGGGAGTGGTGGTGGTGTTGGGAGTGGTGGTGGTGTTGGGAGTGGTGGTGGTGTTGGGAGTGGTGGTGGTGTTGGGAGTGGTGGTGGTGTTGGGAGTGGTGGTGGTGTTGGTGTTGGGAGTGGTGGTGGTGTTGGGAGTGGTGGTGGTGTTGGGAGTGGTGGTGGTGTTGGGAGTGGTGGTGTTGGGAGTGGTGGTGGTGTTGGGAGTGGTGGTGGTGTTGGGAGTGGTGGTGGTGTTGGGAGTGGTGGTGGTGGTGTGGGAGGAGTGGTGTGGTGTGTTGGGAGTGGTGGTGGTGTTGGGAGTGGTGGTGGTGTGTGGGAGTGGTGGTGGTGTTGGGAGTGGTGGTGTGTGGGAGTGGGAGTGGTGTTGGGAGTGGTGTTGTTGGAGTGGTGGTGGTGTTGGGAGTGGTGGTGGTGTTGGGAGTGGTGGTGGTGTTGGGAGTGGTGGTGGTGTTGGGAGTGGTGGTGGTGTGGGAGTGGTGGGTGTTGGGAGTGGTGGGGTGTTGGGAGTGGTGGTGGTGTTGGGAGTGGTGGTGGTGTTGGGGTGTGGTGTTGGGGTGTGGTGGTGGTGGTGTGTGTGGGGGTGGTGGTGGTGGGGTGGTGGTGGTGTGTGGGAGTGGTGGGTGTTGGGAGTGGTGGTGGTGTTGGGAGTGGTGGTGGTGTTGGGAGTGGTGGTGGTGTTGGGAGTGGTGGTGGTGTTGGGAGTGGTGGTGGTGTTGGGAGTGGTGGTGGTGTTGGGAGTGGTGGTGGTGTGGTGGGAGTGGTGGTGGTGTTGGGAGTGGTGGTGGTGTGGGTGGGGGAGTGGTGGTGGTGTTGGGAGTGGTGGTGGTGTTGGGAGTGGTGGTGGTGTTGGGAGTGGTGGTGGTGTTGGGAGTGGTGGGTGTTGGGAGTGGTGGTGGTGTTGGGAGTGGTGGTGGTGGTGTGGGAGTGGTGGTGGTGTTGGTGGTGTGGTGGTGGTGTTGGGTGTGGTGAGTGGTGGTGGTGTTGGAGTGGTGGTGGTGTTGGGAGTGGTGGTGGTGTTGGGAGTGGTGGTGGTGTTGGGAGTGGGAGTGGTGGTGGTGGTGTGGGAGTGGTGGTGGTGTTGGGAGTGGTGGTGGGAGTGGTGGTGGTGGGAGTGGTGGTGGTGTTGGGAGTGGTGGTGGTGTGGGAGTGGTGGTGGTGTTGGGAGTGGTGGTTGGGAGGTGTGTGGGTTGGTGGTGGTGTGGTGTTGGGAGTGGTGGTGGTGTTGGGAGTGGTGGTGGTGTGGGAGGGGAGTGGTGTTGGTGTTGGGAGTGGTGGTGGTGTTGGGAGTGGTGGTGGTGGTGGTGTTGGGAGTGGTGGTGGTGTTGGGAGTGGTGGTGGTGTTGGGAGTGGTGGTGGTGTTGGGAGTGGTGGTGGGAGTGGTGGTGGTGTTGGGAGTGGTGGTGGTGTTGGGAGTGGTGGTGGTGTTGGGAGTGGTGGTGGTGTTGGGAGTGGTGGTGGTGTTGGGAGTGGTGGTGGTGTTGGGAGTGGTGGTGGTGTTGGGAGTGGTGGTGGGAGTGTGTTGGTGGTGGTGGTGGTGGTGTGTGGGAGTGGTGGTGGTGTTGGGAGTGGTGGTGGTGTTGGGTGGGTGGTGGTGGGAGTGGTGGTGGTGTTGGGAGTGGTGTGGTGTTGGGAGTGGTGGTGGTGTTGGGAGTGGTGGGTGTTGGGAGTGGTGGTGGTGTTGGGAGTGGTGGTGGTGTTGGGAGTGGTGGTGGTGTGGTGGGGAGTGGTTGTGGTGTTGGGAGTGGTGGTGGTGTTGGGAGTGGTGGTGGTGTTGGGAGTGGTGGTGGTGTTGGGAGTGGTGGTGGTGTTGGGAGTGGTGGTGGTGTTGGGAGTGGTGGTGGTGTTGGGTGTGGTGGTGGTGTTGGGAGTGGTGGTGTGTTGGGTGTGGAGGTGGTGGTGGGGAGTGGTGGTGGTGTGGTGGGAGTGGTGGTGGTGTTGGGAGTGGGAGTGGTGTGGTGTGGGAGTGGTGGTGGTGTTGGGAGTGGTGGTGGTGTTGGGAGTGGTGGTGGTGTTGTGGAGTGGTGGTGGTGTGGGGGAGTGGTGGTGGTGTTGGGAGTGGTGGTGGTGTTGTGGGAGTGGTGGTGGTGTTGGGAGTGGTGGTGGTGTTGGGAGTGGTGGTGGTGTGTGGGAGTGGTGGTGGTGTTGGGAGTGGTGGTGGTGGTGTTGGGAGTGGTGGTGGTGTTGGGAGTGGTGGTGGTGTTGGGAGTGGTGGTGGTGTTGGGAGTGGTGGTGGTGTGGTGGTGGTGTTTGGAGTGGTGGTGGTGTTGGGAGTGGTGGTGGTGTTGGGAGTGGTGGTGGTGTTGGGAGTGGTGGTGGTGTTGGGAGTGGTGGTGGTGTTGGGAGTGGTGGTGGTGTTGGGAGTGGTGGTGGTGTTGGGAGTGGTGGGGGTGTGGGGAGGTGGTGGTGGTGTTGGGAGTGGTGGTGGTGTTGGTGGTGGTGGTGGTGGTGTTGGGAGTGGTGGTGGGAGTGGTGGTGGGAGTAGTGGTGGTGTTGGGAGTGGTGGTGGTGTTGGGAGTGGTGGTGGTGTTGGGAGTGGTGGTGGTGTTGGGAGTGGTGGTGGTGTGGTGGGGTGGTGGTGGTGGTGGTGGTGGTGTTGGTGTGTGGTGGGGAGTGGTGGTGGTGTGGGAGTGGTGGTGGTGTTGGGAGTGGTGGGAGTGGTGTGGTGTGGGAGTGGTGGTGGTGTTGGGAGTGGTGGTGGTGTTGGGTGGTGGTGGTGGTGGGGTGGTGGTGGTGGGGAGTGGTGTTGGGTTGGGAGTGGTGTTGGTGTTGGGGGGAGTGGTGGTGGTGTTGGAGTGGTGGTGGTGTGGTGTTGGGTGGTGGTGGTGTTGGGTGTGGTGTTGGGGTGGTGTGGGGGAGTGGTGGTGGTGTTGGGGTGTGGTGGTGGTGTTGGGAGTGGTAGTGGTGTTGGGAGTGGTGGTGTTGGGAGTGGTGGTGGTGTTGGGAGTGGTGGTGGTGTTGGGAGTGGTGGTGGTGTTGGGAGTGGTGGTGGTGTTGGGAGTGGTGGTGGTGTGGGTTGGGAGTGGTGGTGGTGTTGGGTGTGGTGGTGGTGTTGGGAGTGGTGGTGGTGTTGGGAGTGGTGGTGGTGTTGGGAGTGGTGGTGGTGTTGGGAGTGGTGGTGGTGTTGGGAGTGGTGGTGGTGGTGGTGGTGGGAGTGGTGGTGGTGTTGGGAGTGGTGGGGGTGTTGGGAGTGGTGGGGTGGGAGTGGTGGTGGTGTGTGGTGGTGTGGGAGTGGTGGGTGGGAGTGGTGGGTGTTGGGAGTGGTGGTGGTGTTGGGAGTGGTGGTGTGGGAGTGGTGGGTGTTGGGAGTGGTGGTGGTGTTGGGAGTGGTGGTGGTGTTGGGAGTGGTGGTGGTGTTGGGAGTGGTGGTGGTGTTGGGAGTGGTGGTGGTGTTGGGAGTGGTGGTGGTGTTGGGAGTGGTGGTGGTGTTGGGAGTGGTGGTGGTGTTGTGAGTGGTGGTGGTGGTGTTGGGTGTGGTGTTGGTGTTGGGAGTGGTGGTGGTGTGTGGGAGTGGTGGTGGTGTTGGGAGTGGTGGTGGTGTGGTGGGGTGTGGGAGTGGTGGTGGGGAGTGGTGGTGGTGGTGTGGTGTGTGGTGTTGGGTGTGGTGGTGGTGTTGGGGGTGGTGGTGGTGTTGGGTGTGGTGGTGTTGGGAGTGGTGGTGGTGTTGGGAGTGGTGGTGGTGTTGGGAGTGGTGGTGGTGTTGGGAGTGGTGGTGTGGTGGTGGTGTTGGGGTGGTGGTGGTGTGGGGGTGTGGTGGTGGTGGGTGTGGTGGTGGTGTGGGAGTGGTGGGTGTGGGAGTGGTGGTGGTGGTGGTGGTGGTGGTGGGAGTGGTGGTGGTGTGGGAGTGGTGGTGGTGTTGGGAGTGGTGGTGTGGTGTTGGGAGTGGTGGTGGTGTTGGGAGTGGTGTGGTGTTGGGAGTGGGGTGGTGGTGGGGAGTGGTGGTGGTGGTGGTGGGGGAGTGGTGGTGTTGGGAGTGGTGTTGGGTGGTGTTGGGAGTGGTGGTGGTGTTGGGAGTGGTGGTGTTGGGAGTGGTGGAGTGTGTGGGGTGTGGAGTGGTGGTGTTGGGAGTGGTGGTGGTGTTGGGAGTGGTGGTGGTGTGGTGGGAGTGGTGGTGGTGTTGGGAGTGGTGGTGGTGTGTGGGAGTGGTGTGTGGTGTGGGGAGTGGTGGTGGTGTTGGGAGTGGTGGTGGTGTTGGGAGTGGTGGTGGTGTGTTGGAGTGGTGGTGGTGTTGGGAGTGGTGGTGGTGTTGGGTGGTGGTGGTGGTGGGGGAGTGGTGGTGGTGTTGGGAGTGGTGGTGGTGTTGGGAGTGGTGTTGGTGTGGTGGTGTGTGTGGTGGTGGTGGTGTTGGGGTGGTGGTGGTGTTGGGAGTGGTGGTGGTGTGGGAGTGGTGGTGGTGTTGGGAGTGGTGGTGGTGTTGGGAGTGGTGGTGGTGGTGGTGTGTTGGGAGTGGTGTGGTGTTGGGAGTGGTGGGTGTTGGGGTGGTGGTGTGGGTGGTGGTGGTGTTGGGGGAGTGGTGTGGTGTGGTGTGGTGGTGGGTGTTGGGAGTGGTGGTGGTGTTGGGAGTGGTGGTGGTGTGGGGAGTGGTAGTGGTGTTGGGAGTGGTGGTAGTGTTGGGAGTAGTGTTGGTGTTGGGAGTGGTGGTGGTGGTGTTGGGAGTGGTGGTGGTGGTGGTGGGGTGGTGGTGGTGGTGTGGGAGTGGTGGTGGTGTTGGGAGTGGTGGTGGTGTGGGAGGGGTGGTGTTGGGAGTGGTGGTGGTGTTGGGTGGTGGTGGTGGTGTGGGGAGTGGTGGTGGTGTTGGGAGTGGTGGTGGTGTTGGGAGTGGTGGTGGTGTTGGGAGTGTGGTGGTGGTGGGAGTGTGGTGGTGGTGTGGTGGTGGTGTTGGGAGTGGTGGTGTTGGGAGTGGTGGTGGTGGGGTGGTGGTGGTGTTGGGAGTGGTGGTGGTGTGTGGGAGTGGTGGTGGTGTTGGGAGTGGTGGTGGTGTTGGGAGTGGTGGTGGTGTTGGGAGTGGTGGTGGTGTTGGGAGTGGTGGTGGTGTTGGGTGGTGGTGGTGGTGTTGGTGGTGGTGTTGGGAGTGGTGTGTGGTGTTGGGAGTGGTGGTGGTGTTGGGAGTGGTGGTGGTGTTGGGAGTGGTGGTGTTGGGAGTGGTGTGGTGGTGGTGGGTGGTGGTGGTGGTGTTGGGAGTGGTGGTGTGGGGAGTGGTGTGGTGTTGGTGGTGTGGTGGTGTGGTGTGGGGTGTGGTGTGGTGGTGGTGTGGGAGTGGTGGTGGTGTGGGGAGTGGTGGTGGTGTTGGGAGTGGTGGTGGTGTTGGGGTGTGGTGGTGGTGGTGGTGGGAGTGGTGGTGGTGTTGGGAGTGGGAGTGGGTGGGGAGTGGTGTTGGGTGGTGGTGTTGGGAGTGGTGGTGGGAGTGGTGGTGGGAGTGGTGGTGGTGGTGGGAGTGGTGGTGGTGTGGTGTTGGTGTGGTGGTGGGAGTGGTGTGGTGGTGGTGTGGGAGTGGTGGTGGTGTGGGTGGTGGTGGTGGTGTGGGGTGGTGGTGGTGTGGGGAGTGGTGGTGGTGTGGGAGGGAGTGGTGGTGGTGTGGTGGGTGTGTGGTGGTGGTGGTGGGGAGTGGTGGTGGTGTTGGGAGTGGTGGTGGTGTTGGGAGTGGTGTGTGGTGTGAGTGGTGTGGTGGGGGTGGTGGTGGTGTTGGGAGTGGTGGTGGTGTTGGGAGTGGTGGTGGTGTTGGGAGTGGTGGTGGTGTTGGGAGTGGTGGTGGTGGTGTTGGTGGTGGTGGTGTGTTGGGAGTGGTGGTGGTGTTGGGAGTGGTGGGTGGTGGGAGTGGTGGTGGTGTTGGGAGTGGTGTGGTGTTGGGAGTGGTGGTGGTGGTGGGGGTGTGGTGGTGGTGTGTGGGAGTGGTGGTGGTGTTGTGTTGGGAGTGGTGGTGGTGTTGGGAGTGGTGGTGGTGTGGGGAGTGGGAGTGGTGGTGGTGTTGGGAGTGGTGGTGGTGTTGGGAGTGGTGGTGGTGTTGGGAGTGGTGGTGTTGTGTTGGGAGTGGTGGTGGTGGTGGGAGTGGTGGTGGTGGTTGGGAGTGGTGGTGGTGGTGGTGTGTGGGAGTGGTGGTGGTGGTGAGTGGTGGGTGTGGTGGTGGTGGTGGTGGTGTTGGGAGTGGTGGTGGTGGTGGGAGTGGTGGTGGTGTTGGGAGTGGTGGTGGTGTTGGGAGTGGTGGTGGTGTTGGGAGTGGTGGTGGTGTTGGGAGTGGTGGTGGTGTTGGAGTGGTGTGGTGGGAGTGGTGGTGGTGTTGTGGTGGTGGTGTGGGGTTGGGAGTGGTGGTGGTGTTGGGAGTGGTGGTGTGTGGGAGTGGTGTGGTGAGTGGTGGTGGTGTTGGGAGTGGTGGTGGTGTTGGGTGGTGGTGGTGGTTGGGAGTGGTGGTGTGGTGGGAGTGGTGGTGGTGTTGGGAGTGGTGGTGGTGTTGGTGGTGGTGGTGGTGGTGGGGTGTGGGTGGTGGTGTGTGGGAGTGGTGGTGGTGTTGGGAGTGGTGGTGGTGTTGGGAGTGGTGGTGGTGTTGGGAGTGGTGGTGGTGTTGGGAGTGGTGGTGGTGTTGGGGTGTTGGGAGTGGTGGTGGTGTTGGGAGTGGTGGGTGTTGGGAGTGGTGGTGTGGGGAGTGGTGTGGTGTTGGGAGTGGTGGTGGTGTTGGGAGGTGGTGGTGTTGGGAGTGGTGGTGGTGTTGGGAGTGGTGGTGGTGTTGGGAGTGGTGGTGGTGTTGGGAGTGGTGTGGTGGGAGTGGTGGTGGTGTTGGGGTGGTGGTGGTGGTGTTGGGAGTGGTGTGTGGTGTTGGGAGTGGTGGTGGTGTTGGGAGTGGTGGTGGTGTTGGGAGTGGTGGTGGTGTTGGGAGTGGTGGTGGTGTTGGGAGTGGTGGTGGTGTTGGGGTGTGGTGGTGGTGTTGGGAGTGGTGGTGGTGTTGGGAGTGGTGGTGGTGTGGTGGGAGTGGTGGTGGTGTGGGAGTGGTGGTGGTGTGGTGGGGAGTGGTGGTGGTGTTGGGAGTGGTGGTGGTGTTGGGAGTGGTGGTGGTGTTGGGAGTGGTGGTGGTGTTGGGAGTGGTGGTGGTGTTGGGAGTGGTGGTGGTGTTGGGAGTGGTGGTGGTGTTGGGAGTGGTGGTGGTGTTGGGAGTGGTGGTGGTGTTGGGAGTGTGGTGGTGTGGTGTGGTGGTGGTGTGGGAGTGGTGGTGGTGGTGGTGGGTGTGGTGGTGGTGTGGGGTGTGGTGGTGGTGTTGGGAGTGGTGGTGGTGTTGGGTGTGGTGGTGGTGTTGGGAGTGGTGGTGTTGGGAGTGGTGTTGGTGTTGGGAGTGGTGGTGGTGTTGGGAGTGGTGTGGTGGGAGTGGTGGTGGTGTTGGGAGTGGTGGGTGGTGGTGTGGTGTTGGGAGTGGTGGTGGTGTTGGGAGTGGTGGTGGTGTTGGTGGTGGTGGTGGTGTGTGGGAGTGGTGGTGGTGTTGGGAGTGGTGGTGGTGTTGGGAGTGGTGGTGGTGGGGGGTGGTGGTGGTGGTGTGGGAGTGGTGGTGGTGTGTTGGGAGTGGTGGTGGTGTTGGGAGTGGTGGTGGTGTGTGGGGAGTGGTGGTGGTGTTGGGAGTGGTGGTGGTGTTGGGAGTGGTGGTGGTGTTGGGAGTGGTGGTGGCGTTGGAGTGGTGGTGGTGGTGGGAGTAGTGGTGGTGTTGGGAGTGGTGGTGGTGTTGGGAGTGGTGGTGGTGTTGGGAGTGGTGGTGGTGTTGGGAGTGGTGGTGGTGTTGGGAGTGGTGGTGGTGGTGGTGGGAGTGGTGGTGGTGGTGGTGGTGTTGGGGTGGTGGTGGTGGGAGTGGTGGTGGTGTGGGAGTGGTGGTGGTGTTGGAGTGGTGGTGGTGTTGGTGTGGTGAGTGGTGGTGGGGAGTGGTGGTGGTGGTGGGGAGTGGTGGTGGTGTTGGGAGTGGTGGTGGTGTTGGGAGTGGTGGTGGTGTTGGGAGTGGTGGTGGTGTTGGGAGTGGTGGTGGTGTGGTGGTGGTGTTGGGAGTGGTGGGTGGTGAGTGGTGGGAGTGGGTGGGAGTGGTGGTTGGGAGTGGTGGTGGTGTTGGGAGTGGTGGTGGTGTTGGGAGTGGTGGTGGTGTTGGGAGTGGTGGTGGTGTTGGGAGTGGTGGTGGTGTTGGGAGTGGTGGTGGTGTTGGGAGTGGTGGTGGTGTTGGGAGTGGTGTGGTGTGTGGTGGTGGTGGTGGTGGTGTGGTGGTGTTGGGAGTGGTGGTGGTGTGGTGTTGGGAGTGGTGGGGAGTGGTGTGGGAGTGGTGGTGGTGTTGGGAGTGGTGGTGGTGTGGGAGTGGTGGTGGTGGTGTTGGGAGTGGTGGTGGTGTTGGGAGTGGTGGTGGTGTTGGGAGTGGTGGTGGTGTTGGGAGTGGTGGTGGTGTTGGGAGTGGTGGTGGTGTTGGGAGTGGTGGTGGTGTTGGGAGTGGTGGTGGTGTTGGGAGTGGTGGTGGTGTTGGGAGTGGTGGTGGTGTTGGGCGGAGTGGTGGTGGTGGGGAGTGGTGGTGGTGTTGGGAGTGGTGGTGGTGTTGGGAGTGGTGGTGGTGTTGGGAGTGGTGGTGGTGTGGTGAGTGGTGGTGGTGTTGGGAGTGGTGGTGGTGGGAGTGGTGTGGTGGGTGTGGTGTTGGGAGTGGTGGTGGTGTTGGGAGTGGTGGTGGTGTTGGGAGTGGTGGTGGTGTTGGGAGTGGTGGTGGTGTTGGGAGTGGTGGTGGTGTTGGGAGTGGTGGTGGTGTTGGGAGTGGTGGTGGTGTTGGGAGTGGTGGTGGTGTTGGGTGGTGGTGGTGGTGGGGGTGGTGGTGGTGTGGGAGTGGTGGTGGTGTTGGGAGTGGTGGTGGTGTTGGGAGTGGTGGTGGTGTTGGGAGTGGTGGTGGTGTTGGTGTTGGTGGTGGTGTTGGGAGTGGTGGTGGTGTTGGGAGTGGTGGTGGTGTTGGGAGTGATGGTGGTGTTGGGAGTGGTGTTGGAGTTGGGAGTGGTAGTGGTGATGGGAGTGGTGATGGTGTTGGTGTTGGGAGTGGTGGTGGTGTTGGGAGTGGTGGTGGTGTTGGGAGTGGTGGTGGTGTTGGGAGTGGTGGTGGTGTTGGGAGTGGTGGTGGTGTTGGGAGTGGTGGTGGTGTGTGGGGTGGTGGTGTTGGTGGTGGGGTGTGGGAGTGGTGGTGGTGGTGGGAGTGGTGGAGTGGTGAGTGGTGGTGGTGTTGGGAGTGGTGGTGGTTTTGGGAGTGGTGGTGGTGTTGGGAGTGGTGGTGGTGTGGGGGTGGTGGTGGTGTTGGGAGTGGTGGTGGTGTTGGGAGTGGTGGTGGTGTTGGGAGTGGTGGTGGTGTTGGGAGTGGTGGTGGTGTGGTGGGAGTGGTGGTGGTGGTGTTGGGAGTGGTGGTGGTGTTGGGAGTGGTGGTGGTGTTGGGAGTGGTGGTGGTGTTGGGAGTGGTGGTGGTGTTGGGAGTGGTGGTGGTGTTGGGAGTGGTGGTGGTGTTGGGAGTGGTGTTGGGAGTGGTGGGGGTGTGGTGGTGGTGGTGGGGAGTGGTGGTGTGTGGGAGTGGTGGTGGTGTGGGGAGTGGTGGGTGTGGTGAGTGGTGTGGTGGTGGGAGTGGTGGGTGTTGGGGTGGTGGTGGTGAGTGGGGTGGTGGTGGTGTTGGTGGTGGTGTTGGGAGTGGTGGTGGTGTTGGGTGGTGGTGGTGGTGGGGAGTGGTGGTGTGGGGAGTGGTGAGTGGTGGTGGTGTTGGGAGTGGTGGTGTGTGGGAGGGAGTGGTGGTGGTGTTGGGAGTGGTGTGGTGGTGGTGGTGTGTGGGAGTGGTGGTGGTGGTGGTGGTGTTGGGAGTGGTGGTGGTGTGGGGAGTGGTGGTGGTGTTGGGAGTGGTGGTGGTGTTGGGAGTGGTGGTGGTGTTGGGAGTGGTGGTGGTGTTGGGAGTGGTGGTGGTGTTGGGAGTGGTGGTGGTGTGGGGTGTGGGTGGTGGTGTTGGTGTTGGGAGTGGTGGTGGGTGGTGTTGGGAGTGGTGGTGGTGTGGGGAGTGGTGGTGGTGTTGGGTTGGGAGTGGTGGTGGTGGGGAGTGGTGGGGAGTGGTGTTGGGAGTGGTGGTGGTGTTGGGAGTGGTGGTGTGTGGTGGTGGTGGGTGTGGTGGGGAGTGGTGGTGGTGTTGGGAGTGGTGGTGGTGTTGGGAGTGGTGGTGGTGTGGGAGTGGTGGTGGTGTTGGGTGTGTGTGGTGGTGGGTGGTGGTGTGGGGAGTGGTGGTGGTGTTGGGAGTGGTGGTGGTGTTGGGAGTGGTGGTGGTGTGGTGGGAGTGGTGGTGGTAGTGTTGTGTGGGAGTGGTGGTGGTGTTGGGAGTGGTGGTGGTGTTGGGAGTGGTGGTGGTGTTGGGAGTGGTGGTGGTGGTGGTGGGAGTGGTGGTGGTGTTGGGAGTGGTGGTGGTGTTGGGAGTGGTGGGTGTTGGGAGTGGTGTGGTGTTGGGAGTGGTGGTGGTGTTGGGAGTGGTGGTGGTGTGGGGAGTGGGTGTTGGGAGTGGTGTTGGTGTTGGGAGTGGTGGTGGTGTTGGGAGTGGTGGTGGTGTTGGGAGTGGTGGTGGTGTTGGGAGTGGTGGTGGTGTTGGGAGTGGTGTGGTGTTGGGAGTGGTGGTGGTGTTGGGTGGTGGTGGTGGTGTTGGGAGTGGTGGTGGTGTTGGGAGTGGTGGTGGTGTTGGGAGTGGTGGTGGTGTTGGGAGTGGTGGTGGTGTTGGGAGTGGTGGTGGGGTGGGGAGTGGTGGTGGTGTTGGGAGTGGTGGTGGTGTTGGGTGTTGTGGTGGTGGTGTTGGGAGTGGTGGTGGTGTTGGGAGTGGTGGTGGTGTTGGGAGTGGTGGTGGTGTTGGGAGTGGTGGTGGTGTTGGGAGTGGTGGTGGTGTTGGGAGTGGTGGTGGTGTTGGGAGTGGTGGTGGTGGTGTAAGGAGTGGTGGTGGTGTTGGGAGTGGTGGTGGTGGTGTTGGGAGTGGTGGTGGTGTTGGGAGTGGTGTGGTGTGGGGTGGTGGTGTTGTGGTGGTGGTGGTGTTGGGAGTGGTGGTGGTGTTGGGAGTGGTGGTGGTGTTGGGAGTGGTGGTGGTGTTGGGAGTGGTGGTGGTGTTGGGAGTGGTGGTGGGGAGTGGTGGTGGTGTTGGGAGTGGTGGTGGTGTTGGGAGTGGTGGTGGTGTGTGGGAGTGGTGGTGGTGTTGGGAGTGGTGGTGGTGTTGGTGGTGGTGGTGGTGTTGGGAGTGGTGGTGGTGTTGGGAGTGGTGGTGGTGTGTTGGGTGGTGGTGGTGGTGTTGGGAGTGGTGGTGTTGGGAGTGGTGGTGGTGGTGGTGGTGGGAGTGGTGGTGGTGGGGTGGTGGTGGTGGTGGTGTGGGGAGTGGTGGTGGTGTTGGGTTGGGTGGTGGTGTTGGGAGTGGTGGTGGTGTTGGGAGTGGTGGTGGTGGGTTGGTGGGAGTGGTGGTGGTGTTGGGAGTGGTGGTGGTGTTGGGAGTGGTGGTGGTGTGTGGAGTGTGGTGGTGTGTGTGGTGGTGTTGGGAGTGGTGGTGGTGTTGGGAGTGGTGGTGGTGTTGGGAGTGGTGGTGGTGTTGGTGTTGGGAGTGGTGGTGGTGGGAGTGGTGGTGGGAGTGGTGGTGGTGTTGGGAGTGGTGGTGGTGTTGGGAGTGGGAGTGGGGGTGTGTGTTGGGTGGTGTGGTGGTGGTGTGGTGTGGTGGTGGTGTGTTGGAGTGGTGGTGGTGTTGGGAGTGGTGGTGGTGGGAGTGGTGTGGTGTTGGTGGTGGGTGTTGGGAGTGGTGGTGGTGTTGGGAGTGGTGGTGGTGTTGGGAGTGGTGGTGGTGTTGGGAGTGGTGGTGGGGAGTGGTGGTGGGTGTTGGGTTGGGTGTGGTGGTGTTGGGAGTGGTGGTGGTGTTGGGAGTGGTGGTGTTGGGAGTGGTGGTGGTGTTGGGTGGTGTTGGTGTTGGGAGTGGTGGTGGTGTTGGGAGTGGTGGTGGTGTTGGGAGTGGTGGTGGTGTTGGGAGTGGTGTTGGTGTTGGGAGTGGTGGTGGTGTTGGGAGTGGTGGTGGGTGTGGGTGTGGTGGTGGTGTTGGGAGTGGTGGTGGTGTTGGGAGTGGTGGTGGTGTGGGAGTGGTGGTGGTGTTGGGAGTGGTGGTGGTGGGAGTGGTGGAGTGGTGGTGGTGTTGGGAGTGGTGGTGTGTTGGGAGTGGTGGTGGTGTTGGGAGTGGTGGTGGTGTTGGGAGTGGTGGTGGTGTGTTGGGGAGTGGTGGTGGTGTTGGGAGTGGTGGTGGTGTTGGGTGGTGGTGTGTGGTGTTGGGGAGTGGTGTTGGTGTTGGAGTGGTGGTGGTGTTGGGAGTGGTGGTGGTGTTGGGAGTGGTGGTGGTGTTGGGAGTGGTGGTGGTGGAGTGGTGGTGGTGTGGGAGTGGTGGTGGTGTTGGGAGTGGTGGTGGTGTTGGGAGTGGTGGTGGTGTTGGGAGTGGTGGTGGTGTGGGAGTGGTGGTGGTGTTGGTGGTGGTGTTGGTGGTGGTGGGAGTGGTGGTGGTGGTGTTGGGGGTGGTGGTGGTGGTGTGGTGGTGTTGGGAGTGGTGGTGGTGTTGGGAGTGGTGGTGGTGTTGGGAGTGGTGGTGGTGTTGGGAGTGGTGGTGGTGTTGGTGGTGGGGAGTGGTGGTGGTGTGTGGTGGTGGTGTGGTGGTGGTGGTGGTGGTGTTGGTTGGGAGTGGTGGTGGTGTTGGGAGTGGTGGTGGTGTTGGGTGTGGTGGTGGTGGTGGTGGTGTGAGTGGTGGTGGTGGTGTTGGGTGGTGGTGGTGTTGGAGTGGTGGTGGTGGGAGTGGTGTGGTGTTGGGAGTGGTGGTGGTGTTGGGAGTGGTGGTGGTGGGAGTGGTGGTGGTGTGGGAGTGGTGTTGGTGTTGGGAGTGGTGGTGGTGTTGGGAGTGGTGGTGGTGTTGGGAGTGGTGGTGGTGTTGGGAGTGGTGGTGGTGTTGGGAGTGGTGGTGGTGTTGGGAGTGGTGGTGTTGGTGTGGGGTGGTGGTGGTGTGGGAGTGGTGGTGGTGTGGGAGTGGTGGTGGTGGTGGTGTTGGGAGTGGTGGTGGTGTGGGGAGTGGTGGTGGTGTTGGGAGTGGTGGTGGTGTTGGGAGTGGTGGTGGTGGTGGTGGGAGGAGTGGTGGTGGTGTTGGGAGTGGTGGTGGTGTTGGGAGTGGTGGTGGTGTTGGGAGTGGTGGTGGTGTGTTGAGTGGTGGTGGTGTTGGGAGTGGTGGTGGTGTTGGGAGTGGTGGTGGTGAGTGGTGGTGGTGGGGGTGGTGGTGGTGTGGGAGTGGTGGTGGTGTTGGGGTGTGGTGGTGGTGGTGGTGGGAGTGGTGGTGGTGTGGGGAGTGGTGGTGGTGGGGAGTGGTGGTGGTGTTGGGAGTGGTGGTGGTGGGAGTGGTGGGAGTGGTGGGTGGTGGTGTGGGAGTGGTGGTGGTGTTGGGAGTGGTGGTGGTGTTGGGAGTGGGAGTGGTGGTGGTGTGGGAGTGGTGGTGGTGAGTGGTGGTGGTGGTGAGTGGTGGTGTGGGAGTGGTGGTGGTGTTGGGAGTGGTGGTGGTGTTGGGAGTGGTGGTGGTGTTGGGAGTGGTGGTGGTGTTGGGAGTGGTGGTGGTGTTGGGAGTGGTGGGTGGTGTGGGGAGTGGTGGTGGTGTGGGAGTGGTGGTGGTGTGGGGAGTGGTGGTGGTGTTGGGAGTGGTGGTGGTGTTGGTGGTGGTGTGGGTTGGTGGTGGTGTTGGGAGTGGTGGTGGTGTTGGGAGTGGTGGTGGTGTGGGAGTGGTGGTGGTGTTGGGAGTGGTGGTGGTGTTGGGAGTGGTGGTGGTGTTGGGAGTGGTGGTGGTGTTGGGAGTGGTGGTGGTGTTGGGAGGTGGTGTGGTGGTGTTGGGAGTGGTGGTGGTGTTGGGAGTGGTGGGTGTTGGGGTGGTGGTGGTGGTGGTGGTGGTGGGGTGGTGGTGGTGTGGTGGTGGTGTGTGGGAGTGGTGGTGGTGTTGGGGTGGTGGTGGTGTGGGAGTGGTGTGGTGGTGGTGTGGGAGTGGTGGTGGTGTTGGGTGGTGGTGGTGGTGTTGGGGTGGTGGTGGTGGTGTGGTGGTGGTGTTGGGGTGGTGGTGGTGTTGGGAGTGGTGGTGGTGTTGGGAGTGGTGGTGGTGTTGGTGGTGTGGGAGTGGTGGTGGTGTTGGGAGTGGTGGTGGTGTTGGGAGTGGTGGTGGGGAGTGGTGGTGGTGTGGTGGGAGTGGTGGTGGTGTTGGGAGTGGTGGTGGTGTTGGGGTGTGGTGGTGGGGAGTGGTGTTGGGAGTGGTGGGGAGTGGGTGGTGTTGGGAGTGGTGGTGGTGTTGGGAGTGGTGGTGTTGAGGGTGGTGGTGGTGTTGGGAGTGGTGGTGGTGTTGGGAGTGGTGGTGGTGTTGGGAGTGGTGGTGGTGTTGGGAGTGGTGGTGGTGTTGGGAGTGGTGGTGGTGTTGGGAGTGGTGGGTGTGGTGTGTGGTGGTGGGGGAGTGGTGGTGGTGTTGGGAGTGGTGGTGGTGTTGGGAGTGGTGGTGGTGTTGGGAGTGGTGGTGGTTTTGGGAGTGGTGGTGGTGTTGGGAGTGGTGGTAGTGTTGGGAGGGATGTTGGTGGTGGTGTTGGGAGTTGTGGTGGTGTTGAGGGTAGTGGTGGTGTTGGGAGTGGTGGTGGTGTTGGGGGTGGTGGTGGTGTTGAGAGTGGTGGTGGTGTTGGGGCTGGTGGTGGTGTTGGAAGTGGTGGTGGTGTTGGTGGTGGTGGTGGGAGTGGTGGTGGGTGTTGGGAGTGGTGGTGGTGGGTGGTGGTGGGGGAGTGGTGGTGGTGTTGGGAGTGGTGGTGGTGTTGGGAGTGGTGGTGGTGTTGGGAGTGGTGGTGGTGGTGTGGGAGTGGTGGTGGTGTTGGGAGTGGTGGTGGTGTTGGGAGTGGTGGTGGTGTTGGGAGTGGTGGTGGTGTTGGGAGTGGTGGTGGTGTTGGGAGTGGTGGTGGTGTTGGGAGTGGTGGTGGTGTGGGGAGTGGTGGTGGTGTTGGGAGTGGTGGTGGTGTTGGGAGTGGTGGTGGTGTTGGGAGTGGTGGTGGTGTTGGGAGTGGTGGTGGTGTGTGGGAGTGGTGGTGGTGTTGGGAGTGGTGGTGGTGGGTGGGAGTGGTGGTGGTGTTGTTGGGAGTGGTGGTGGTGTTGGGAGTGGTGGTGGTGTTGGGAGTGGTGGTGGTGTTGGGAGTGGTGTGGTGTTGGGAGTGGTGGTGGTGTTGGGAGTGGTGGTGGTGTTGGGAGGTGGTGGTGTTGTGAGTGGTGGTGGTGTTGGTGGTGGTGGTGTGGGGGTGTGGTGGTGGTGTGGTGGGAGTGGTGGTGGTGGTGGTGGTGGTGGTGGGGGTGGTTGGGTGTTGGGGTGGTGGTGGTGTTGGGGTGGTGGTGTTGGGAGTGGTGGTGGTGTGGGAGTGGTGGTGGTGTTGGGAGTGGTGGTGGTGTTGGGAGTGGTGGTGGTGTGTGGGAGTGGTGGTGGTGTTGGGAGTGGTGGTGGTGTTGGGAGTGGTGGTGGTGTTGGGAGTGGTGGTGGTGTTGGGAGTGGTGGTGGTGTGGGGAGTGGTGGTGGTGTTGGGAGTGGTGGTGGTGTTGGGAGTGGTGGTGGTGTTGGGAGTGGTGGTGGTGTTGGGAGTGGTGGTGGTGTTGGGAGTGGTGGGTGGGTGTTGGGAGTGGGTGTGTGTGGGGAGTGGTGGTGGTGGGGAGTGGTGGTGTGGTGGTGGTGTTGGGTTGGTGTGGTGGTGGTGTTGGGAGTGGTGGTGGTGTTGGGAGTGGTGGTGGTGTTGGGAGTGGTGGTGGTGGTGGGTGTGGTGGTGGTGTTGGGAGTGGTGGTGGTGTTGGGAGTGGTGGTGGTGTTGGGAGTGGTGGGTGTGTGTGGGAGTGGTGGTGGGGGTGGTGGTGGTGTTGGGAGTGTGGTGGTGGTGTTGGGAGTGGTGGTGGTGTGGGGAGTGGTGGTGGTGTTGGGGGAGTGGTGGTGGTGTTGGGAGTGGTGGTGGTGTTGGGAGTGGTGGTGGTGTTGGGAGTGGTGGTGGTGTTGGGAGTGGTGGTGGTGTTGGGAGTGGTGGTGGTGTTGGGAGTGGTGGTGGTGGTGGGAGTGGTGGTGGTGTGGGAGTGGTGGGGGTGTTGGGAGTGGTGGTGTTGGGAGTGGTGGTGGTGTGGGAGTGGTGTGGTGTTGGGAGTGGTGGTGGTGTTGGGAGTGGTGGTGGTGTTGGGAGTGGTGGTGGTGTTGGGGTGTGGTGGTGGTGTTGGGAGTGGTGGTGTGGGTGTGGGGAGTGGTGGGTGTGTTGGGAGTGGTGGTGGTGTTGGGAGTGGTGGTGGTGGGAGTGGTGAGTGGTGGGAGTGGGGGTGTGGGTTGTGGTGGTGGTGGAGTGGTGGTGTGGTGGTGGTGTTGGGAGTGGTGGTGGTGTTGGGAGTGGTGGTGGTGTTGGGAGTGGTGGTGGTGTTGGGAGTGGTGGTGGTGTTGGGAGTGGTGGTGGTGTTGGGTGTGGTGGTGGTGGTGGTGTTGGGAGTGGTGGTGGTGTTGGGAGTGGTGGTGGTGTTGGGAGTGGTGGTGGTGTTGGGAGTGGTGGTGGTGTTGGGAGTGGTGGTGGTGTTGGGAGTGGTGGTGGTGTTGGGAGTGGTGGTGGTGTTGGGTGTGGTGGTGGTGTGTGTGGTGGTGGTGTTGGGAGTGGTGGTGGTGTTGGGAGTGGTGGTGGTGTTGGGAGTGGTGGTGGTGTTGGGAGTGGTGGTGGTGTTGGGAGGGTGGTGGTGTGGGAGTGGTGGTGGTGTTGGGGGGAGTGGTGGGTGTGGTGGTGGTGTTGGGAGTGGTGGTGGTGTTGGGAGTGGTGGTGGTGTTGGGAGTGGTGGTGGTGTTGGGAGTGGTGGTGGTGTTGGGAGTGGTGGTGGTGTTGGGAGTGGTGGTGGTGTTGGGAGTGGTGGTGGTGTTGGGAGTGGTGGTGGTGTTGGGAGTGGTGGTGGTGTTGGGAGTGGTGGTGGTGTTGGGAGTGGTGGTGGTGTTGGGGTGGTGGTGGTGGTGTGGTGGTGTTGGGGGTGGTGGTGGTGTTGGGAGTGGTGGTGGTGTTGGGAGTGGTGGTGGTGTTGGGAGTGGTGGTGTTGAGGGTGGTGGTGGTGTTGGGAGTGGTGGTGGTGTTGGGAGTGGTGGTGGTGTTGGGAGTGGTGGTGGTGTTGGGAGTGGTGGTGATGTTGGGAGTGGTGGTGTTGAGGGTGGTGGTGGTGTTGGGAGTGGTGGTGGTGTTGGGAGTGGTGGTGGTGTTGGGAGTGTGGTGGTGGTGTTGGGAGTGGTGGTGGTGTTGGGAGTGGTGGTGGTGTTGGGAGTGGTGGTGGTGTTGGGTGGTGGTGGTGGTGGTGGTGTGGTGTTGGGAGTGGTGGTGGTGTTGGGAGTGGTGGTGGTGGGGAGTGGTGGGTGTGGGGTGTGGTGTGTGGTGTTGGGAGTGGTGGTGGTGTTGGGGTGGTGGTGGTGGGAGGGTGGTGGTGGGAGTGGTGTTGGGGGAGTGGTGGTGGTGTTGGGAGTGGTGGTGGTGTTGGGAGTGGTGGTGGTGTTGGGAGTGGTGGTGGTGTTGGGAGTGGTGGTGGTGTGGTGGTGGTGTGGTGTGTGGTGTGTGGGAGTGGTGGTGGTGTTGGGAGTGGTGGTGTTGGGAGTGGTGGTGGTGGTGGGAGTGTGGTGGTGTGGGGTGGGTGGTGGTGTTGGGAGTGGTGGTGGTGTTGGGAGTGGTGGTGGTGTTGGGAGTGGTGGTGGTGTGTGGGAGTGGTGGTGGTGTTGGGAGTGGTGGTGGTGGGAGTGGGAGTGGTGAGTGGTGTTGGGGGAGTGGTGGTGGTGTTGGGAGTGGTGGTGGTGTTGGGTGTGGTGGTGGTGTTGGGAGTGGTGGTGGTGTTGGGAGTGGTGGTGGTGTTGGGAGTGGTGGTGGTGTTGGGAGTGGTGGTGGTGTTGGGAATGGTGGTGGTGTTGGGAGTGGCAGTGGTGTTGGGAGTGGTGGTGGTGTTGGGAGTGGTGGTGGTGTGGGGAGTGGTGGTGGTGTTGGGAGTGGTGTTGGTGTTGGGAGTGGTGGTGGTGTTGGGAGTGGTGGTGGTGTTGGGAGTGGTGGTGGTGTGGGAGGGTGTGGTGGTGGTGGGAGTGGTGGTGGTGTTGGGGGAGTGGTGGTGGTGTTGGGAGTGGTGGTGGTGTTGGGAGTGGTGGTGGTGTTGGTGGTGGTGTTGGTGAGTGGTGGGAGTGTGTGGAGTGGTGGTGTGTGGGAGTGGTGGTGGTGTTGGGAGTGGTGGTGGTGTGTGGGGTGGTGTGTGGTGTTGGGGTGGTGGTGGTGTTGGGAGTGGTGGTGGTGTTGGGAGTGGTGGTGGTGTGGTGGAGTGGTGGTGGTGTTGGAGTGGTGGGTGTGTGGGAGTGGTGGGGAGTGGTGGTGGTGTTGGGAGTGGTGGTGGTGTTGGGAGTGGTGGTGGTGTGGGAGTGGTGGTGGTGTTGGGAGTGGTGGTGGTGTGGTGGGGTGTGGTGGTGGTGTTGGGAGTGGTGGTGGTGTTGGGAGTGGTGGTGGTGTTGGGAGTGGTGGTGGTGTTGGGAGTGGTGGTGGTGTTGGGAGTGGTGTGGTGTTGTGGTGTGGTGAGTGGTGGTGGTGTGTGGGGAGTGGTGGTGGTGTTGGGAGTGGTGGTGGTGTTGGGAGTGGTGGTGGTGTGTGGGAGTGGTGGTGGTGTTGGGAGTGGTGGTGGTGTTGGGAGGTGGTGGTGTTGGGAGTGGTGGTGGTGTTGGGGTGGTGGTGGTGTTGTGGAGGGTGGGTGTTGGGAGTGGTGGTGGTGTTGGGAGTGGTGGTGGTGTTGGGAGTGGTTGTGGTGTTGGGAGTGGTGGTGGTGTTGGGAGTGGTGGTGGTGTTGGGAGTGGTGGTGGTGTTGGGAGTGGTGGTGGTGTTGGGAGTGGTGGTGGTGTTGGGAGTGGTGGTGGTGTTGGGAGTGGTGGTGGTGGTGGTGGGAGTGGTGGTGGTGGTGTTGGGAGTGGTGGTGGTGTTGGGAGTGGTGGTGGTGTTGGGAGTGGTGGTGGTGGTGTGGGAGTGGTGGTGGTGTTGGGAGTGGTGGGTGTTGGGAGTGGTGGTGGTGTGGGAGTGGTGGTGGTGTTGGGAGTGGTGTGGTGTGGTGAGTGGTGGTGGTGTTGGGAGTGGTGGTGGTGTTGGGAGTGGTGGTGGTGTTGTGGTGGTGGTGGGAGTGGTGGTGGTGTTGGGAGTGGTGGTGGTGTGGGAGTGGTGGTGGTGTTGGGAGTGGTGGTGGTGTTGGGAGTGGTGGTGGTGTTGGGAGTGGTGGTGGTGTTGGGAGTGGTGGTGGTGTTGGGGTGGTGGTGGTGTTGGTGTGGGAGTGGTGTGGTGGAGTGGTGTGGTGTGTGGGAGTGGTGGTGGTGTGGGAGTGGTGGTGGTGTTGGGGTTGGGAGTGGTGGTGGTGTTGGGAGTGGTGTTGGTGTTGGGAGTGGTGGTGGTGTTGGGAGTGGTGGTGGTGTTGGGAGTGGTGGTGGTGTTGGGTGGTGGTGGTGGTGGTGTGTGGTGTGGTGGTGGTGTTGGGAGTGGTGGTGGTGTTGGGAGTGGTGGTGGTGTTGGGAGTGGTGGTGGTGTTGGGAGTGGTGGTGGTGTTGTGTGGTGGTGGTGTTGGGAGTGGTGGTGGTGTTGGGAGTGGTGGTGTTGGGTGTGGTGGTGGTGGGAGTGGGAGTGGTGGTGGTGTTGGGAGTGGTGGTGGTGGTGGTTGGGAGTGGTGGTGGTGTTGGGAGTGGTGGTGGTGGGAGTGGTGGGGTGTGGTGGTGGTGTTGGGTGGGAGTGGTGGTGGTGTGGGAGTGGTGGTGGGTGTTGGGAGTGGTGGTGGTGTTGGGAGTGGTGGTGGTGTGGGAGTGGTGGTGGTGGTGGTGTGGGGTGGTGGTGGTGTGGGAGTGGTGGTGGTGTTGGGAGTGGTGTGGGAGTGGTGAGTGGTTGGGAGTGGTGGTGGTGTTGGGAGTGGTGGTGGTGTTGGGAGTGGTGGTGGTGTTGGGGTGGTGGTGGTGTGGTGAGTGGTGGTGGTGTGGGGGGTGGTGGTGTTGGGAGTGGTGGTGGTGTTGGGAGTGGTGGTGGTGGGAGTGGTGAGTGGTGGGAGTGGTGGTGGTGTTGGGAGTGGTGGTGGTGTTGGGAGTGGTGGTGGTGTTGGGAGTGGTGGTGGTGTTGGGAGTGGTGGTGGTGTGGGAGTGGTGGTGGTGTTGGGAGTGGTGTGGGAGGTGGTGGGAGTGGTGGTGGTGTTGGGAGTGGTGGGGGTGGTGGTGGTTGGGGTGGTGGTGGTGTTGGGAGTGGTGGTGGTGTTGGTGGTGGTGGTGGTGAGTGGTGGTGGTGTTGGGAGTGGTGGTGGTGGGAGTGGGGTGGTGGTGGTGGTGGTGTTGGGAGTGGTGGTGGTGTTGGGAGTGGTGGTGGTGTTGGGAGTGGTGGTGGTGTTGGGAGTGGTGGTGGTGGTGGTGGGAGTGGTGGTGGTGGTGGGAGTGGTGGTGGTGTTGGGAGTGGTGGTGGTGTTGGGAGTGGTGGTGGTGTTGGGAGTGGTGGTGGTGTTGGGAGTGGTGGGGTTGGGGGGGGGGTTGGGAGTGGTGGTGGTGTTGGGAGTGGTGGTGGTGTTGGGAGTGGTGGTGGTGTTGGGAGTGGTGGTGGTGTTGGGAGTGGTGGTGGTGTTGGGAGTGGTGGTGGTGTTGGGAGTGGTGGTGGTGTTGGGAGTGGTGGTGGTGGTGTTGGGAGTGGTGGTGGTGTTGGGAGTGGTGGTGGTGTTGGGAGTGGTGGTGGTGTTGGGAGTGGTGGTGGTGTTGGGAGTGGTGGTGGTGTTGGGAGTGGTGGTGGTGTTGGGTGTGGTGTTGGGAGTGGTGGTGGTGTGGGGAGTGGTGGTGGTGTTGGGAGTGGTGGTGGTGTGGGAGTGGTGGTGGTGTGGGAGTGGTGGTGGTGTGGGAGTGGTGGTGGTGTTGGGGTGGTGGTGGTGGTGGGAGTGGTGGTGGTGTTGGGGAGTGGTGGTGGTGTTGGGAGTGGTGGTGGTGGTGGGGAGTGGTGGTGGTGTTGGGAGTGGTGGTGGTGTTGGGAGTGGTTGGGTGGTGTTGGGAGTGGTGGTGGTGTTGGGAGTGGTGGTGTGGGAGTGGTGGGTGGGGAGTGGTGGTGGTGTTGGGAGTGGTGGTGGTGGTGGGAGTGGTGGTGGTGGTGTGGGAGTGGGAGTGGTGGGTGTTGGGAGTGGTGGTGGTGTTGGGAGTGGTGGTGGTGTTGGGAGTGGTGGTGGGAGTGGTGGGAGTGGGTGGTGGTGTTGGTGGTGGTGTTGGTGGTGGTGGTGTTGGGAGTGGTGGTGGTGTTGGGAGTGGTGGTGGTGTTGGGAGTGGTGGTGGTGTTGGGAGTGGTGGTGGTGTTGGGAGTGGTGGTGGTGTGGGAGTGGTGGTGGTGTTGGGTGGTGGTGGTGTTGGGAGTGGTGGTGGTGTTGGGAGTGGTGGTGGTGTTGGGAGTGGTGGTGGTGTTGGGAGTGGTGGTGGTGTTGGGAGTGGTGGTGGTGTTGGGAGTGGTGGTGGTGTTGGGAGTGGTGTGGTGTGTGGTGGTGGTGGTGTTGGGAGTGGTGTGGTGTTGGGAGTGGTGGTGGTGTTGGGAGTGGTGGTGGTGTTGGGGGAGTGGTGGTGGTGTGGGAGTGGGAGTGGTGGTGGTGGTGTTGGGAGTGGTGGTGGTGTTGGGAGTGGTGGTGGTGTTGGGAGTGTGGTGGTGGTGTTGGGAGTGGTGGTGGTGTTGGGAGTGGTGGTGGTGTGGGAGTGGTGGTGGTGGGGAGTGGTGGTGGTGTTGGGAGTGGTGGTGGTGTTGGGAGTGGTGGTGGTGGGGAGTGGTGGTGGTGTTGGGAGTGGTGGTGGTGTTGGGAGTGGTGGTGGTGTTGGGAGTGGTGGTGGTGTTGGGAGTGGTGGTGGTGGTTGGGAGTGGTGGTGGTGTTGGGAGTGGTGGTGGTGGGAGTGGTGGTGGTGTTGGGAGTGGTGGTGGTGTTGGGAGTGGTGGTGGTGTTGGGAGTGGTGTTGGTGTTGGGGTGGTGGTGTGGGAGTGGTGGTGGTGGGGAGTGGTGGTGGTGTTGGGAGTGGTGTGGTGTTGGGGTGGTGGTGGTGTTGGGAGTGGTGGTGTGGTGGTGGTGGTGTTGGGAGTGGTGGTGGTGTTGGGAGTGGTGGTGGTGTTGGGACTCGTGGTGGTGTTGGGAGTGGTGGTGGTGTTGGTGGTGGTGGTGGTGTGGGAGTGGTGGTGGTGTTGGGAGTGGTGGTGGTGTTGGGAGTGGTGGTGGTGTTGGGAGTGGTGGTGGTGTTGGGAGTGGTGGTGGTGTTGGGAGTGGTGGTGGTGTTGGGAGTGGTGGTGGTGTTGGGAGTGGTGGTGGTGTTGGGAGTGGTGTGGTGGGGTGGAGTGGTGGTGTTGGGGGAGTGGTGGTGGTGTTGGGAGTGGTGGTGGTGTTGGGAGTGGTGGTGGTGTTGGGAGTGGTGGTGGTGTTGGGAGTGGTGGTGGTGTTGGGAGTGGTGGTGGTGTTGGGAGTGGTGGTGGTGTTGGGAGTGGTGGTGGTGTTGGGAGTGGTGGTGGTGTTGGGAGTGGTGGTGGTGTTGGGAGTGGTGGGTGGTGGGAGTGGGGTGGTGGTGGTGGTGGTGGTGTGGGGTGGTGGTGGTGTTGGGAGTGGTGGTGGTGTTGGGAGTGGTGGTGGTGTTGGGAGTGGTGGTGGTGTTGGGAGTGGTGGTGGTGTTGGGAGTGGTGGTGGTGTTGGGAGTGGTGGTGGGGTTGGGAGTGGTGGTGGTGGTGTTGGGGTGGTGGTGGTGTTGGGAGTGGTGGTGGTGTTGGGAGTGGTGGTGGTGTTGGGAGTGGTGGTGGTGTTGGGAGTGGTGGTGGTGTTGGGAGTGGTGGTGGTGTTGGGAGTGGTGGTGGTGTTGGGAGTGGTGGTGGTGTGGGGAGTGGTGGTGGTGTTGGGAGTGGGGGTGGTGGTGGTGTTGGGAGTGGTGGTGGTGTTGGGAGTGGTGGTGGTGTTGGGAGTGGTGGTGGTGTTGGAGTGGGTGTGGTGTTGGGAGTGGTGGTGGTGTGGGAGTGGTGGTGGTGGTGGGCGTGGTGGTGGTGGTGGTGTGGTGTGGTGGTGGTGTTGGGAGTGGTGGTGGTGTTGGGAGTGGTGGTGGTGTTGGGAGTGGTGGTGGTGTGGGAGTGGTGGTGGTGTTGGGGGAGTGGTGGTGGTGTTGGGAGTGGTGGTGGTGTTGGGAGTGGTGGTGGTGTGGTGTGTTGGGAGTGGTGGTGGTGTTGGGAGTGGTGGTGGTGTTGGGAGTGGTGGTGGTGTTGGGAGTGGTGGTGGTGTTGGGAGTGGTGGTGGTGTTGGGAGTGGTGGTGGTGTTGGTGGTAGTGGTGGTGGTGGTGTGGGAGTGGTGGTGGTGTTGGGAGTGGTGGTGGTGTTGGGTGTGGTGGTGGTGTTGGGAGTGGGTGTGGTGGTGGTGGTGGGGTGGTGGTGGTGTGGGGGAGTGGTGGTGGTGTTGGGAGTGGTGGTGGTGTTGGGAGTGGTGGTGGTGTTGGGAGTGGTGGTGGTGTTGGGAGTGGTGGTGGTGTTGGGAGTGGTGGTGGTGGTGTTGGATGTGGTGGTGGTGGTGTTGGGAGTGGTGGTGGTGTTGGGAGTGGTGGTGGTGTTGGGAGTGGTGGTGGTGTTGGGAGTGGTGGTGGTGTTGGGAGTGGTGGTGGTGTTGGGAGTGGTGGTGGTGTTGGGAGTGGTGGTGGTGTTGGGAGTGGTGGTGGTGTTGGGAGTGGTGGTGGTGTTGGGAGTGGTGGTGGTGTTGGGAGTGGTGGTGGTGTTGGGTGGTGTTGGTGGTGGGAGTGGTGGTGGTGTTGGGAGTGGTGGTGGTGTTGGGAGTGGTGGTGGTGTTGGGAGTGGTGTTGGTGTTGGGAGTGGTGGTGGTGTTGGGAGTGGTGGTGGTGTTGGGAGTGGTGTGGTGGTGTTGGGAGTGGTGGTGGTGTGTGGGAGTGGTGGTGGTGTGTGGGAGTGGTGGTGGTGTTGGGAGTGGTGGTGGTGTTGGGAGTGGTGGTGGTGTTGGGAGTGGTGGTGGTGTTGGGAGTGGTGGTGGTGTTGGGAGTGGTGGTGGTGGTGGGGAGTGTGGGGGTGGTGGTGGGAGTGTGGGTGTGTTGGTGGTGTGTGGTGGTGTTGGGAGTGGTGGTGGTGTTGGGAGTGGTGGTGGTGTTGGGAGTGGTGGGTGTTGGGAGTGGTGGTGGTGTGGGAGTGGTGGTGGTGTTGGGAGTGGTGGTGGTGGTGGGAGTGGTGGTGGTGTGGGAGTGGTGGTGGTGTTGGGAGTGGTGGTGGTGTTGGGAGTGGTGGTGGTGTTGGGAGGTGTGGTGGTGGGAGTGGTGTTGGTGTTGGGAGTGGTGGTGTGTTGGGGGAGTGGTGGTGTGTTGGGAGTGGTGGTGGTGTTGGGGTTGGGTGGTGGTGTTGGGAGTGGTGTGGTGTTGGGAGTGGTGGTGGTGTTGGGAGTGGTGGTGGTGTTGGGAGTGGTGGTGGTGGTGGGTTGGGAGTGGTGGTGGTGTTGGGAGTGGTGGTGGTGTGGTGGGGGAGTGGTGGTGGTGTTGGGAGTGGTGTGGTGGTGGTGTTGGGGTGGTGGGGTGTGGTGGTGGGTGTGGGAGTGGTGGTGGTGGTGTGGTGGTGGTGTTGGGAGTGGTGGTGGTGTTGGGAGTGGTGGTGGTGTTGGTGGTGTGGTGGTGGTGGTGTTGGGAGTGGGGTGGTGGTGGTGTGGTGGTGGTGTGGGAGTGGTGGTGGTGGGAGTGGTGGTGGTGTTGGGAGTGGTGGTGGTGTTGGGAGTGGTGGTGGTGTTGGGTGGTGGTGGTGGTGTTGGGAGTGGTGGTGGTGTTGGGAGTGGTGGTGGGGAGTGGTGGTGGGTGGTGGGTGGTGGGAGGGTGTGGTGGTGTGGGAGTGGTGGTGGTGTTGGGAGTGGTGGTGGTGTTGGGAGTGGTGGTGGTGTTGGGAGTGGTGGTGGTGGGAGTGGTGGGAGTGGTGGTGGTGTTGGGAGTGGTGGTGGTGTTGGGAGTGGTGGTGGTGTTGGGAGTGGTGGTGGTGTTGGGAGTGGTGGTGGTGTTGGGAGTGGTGGTGGTGGGGAGTGGTGGTGGTGTTGGGAGTGGTGGTGGTGTTGGGAGTGGTGGTGGTGTTGGGAGTGGTGGTGGTGTTGGGAGTGGTGGTGGTGTTGGGAGTGGTGGTGGTGTTGGGAGTGGTGGTGGTGGGAGTGGTGGTGGTGTGGTGGTGGTGGTGGGGTGTGGTGGTGGTGTTGGGAGTGGTGGTGGTGTGTGGTGGTGGTGGTGTTGGGAGGTGGTGGTGGTGGTGGGAGTGGTGGTGGTGTTGGGAGTGGTGGTGGTGTGGGAGTGGTGGTGGTGTTGGGAGTGGTGGTGGTGTTGGGAGTGGTGGTGGTGTTGGAGTGGTGGGTGGTGGTGTGGGTGTGGTGGTGGGTGTTGGGAGTGGTGGTGGTGTGGGGGAGTGGTGGTGGTGGAGTGGTGGTGGTGGTGGGAGTGGTGTTGGGGTGGTGGTGGTGTTGGGAGTGGTGGTGGTGTTGGGAGTGGTGGTGGTGTTGGTGTGGTGGTGGTGTTGGGAGTGGTGGTGGTGTTGGGAGTGGTGGTGGTGTTGGGAGTGGTGGTGGTGGTGTGGGAGTGGTGGTGGTGTTGGGTGGTGGTGGTGGTGGTGTTGGGAGTGGTGGTGGTGGGAGTGGGGGGGTGGTGGTGTTGGGAGTGGTGGTGGTGTTGGGAGTGGTGGTGGTGTTGGGAGTGGTGGTGGTGTTGGGGTGGTGGTGGTGTTGGGAGTGGTGGTGGTGGTGGAGTGGTGGGTGTTGGGAGTGGTGGTGGTGTTGGGAGTGGTGGTGGTGTTGGGAGTGGTGGTGGGTGTTGGGAGTGGTGGTGGTGTTGGGAGTGGTGGTGGTGTTGGGAGTGGTGGTGGTGGGAGTGGTGGTGGTGGGGAGTGGTGGTGGTGTGGGAGTGGTGGTGGTGTTGGGAGTGGGTGTGTGGGAGTGGTGGTGGTGTTGGGAGTGGTGGTGTGTGGTGTGGGGTGGTGGTGGTGGTGGTGTTGGGAGTGGTGGTGTGTGGGAGTGGTGGTGGTGTGTGTTGGGTGGTGGTGGTGTGGGAGTGGTGGGTGTTGGGAGTGGTGGTGGTGTTGGGAGTGGTGGTGGTGTTGGGAGTGGTGGTGGTGTTGGGAGTGGTGGTGGTGTTGGGAGTGGTGGTGGTGTTGGGAGTGGTGGTGGTGTTGGGAGTGGTGGTGGTGTTGGGAGTGGTGGTGGTGTTGGGAGTGGTGGTGGTGTTGGGAGTGGTGGTGGTGGGAGTTGGGAGTGGTGGTGGTGGTGTTGGGAGTGGTGGTGGTGTTGGGAGTGGTGTTGGTGTTGGGGTGGTGTTGGTGTTGGGGTGGTGGTGTTGGGTGTGGTGGTGGTGTTGGGTGGTGGTGTTGGGAGTGGTGGTGGTGTTGGGTGTGGTGGTGGTGTTGGGAGTGGTGGTGGTGTTGGGAGTGGTGGTGGTGGTGGTGTTGGGAGTGGTGGTGGTGTTGGGAGTGGGTGGTGTTGGGAGTGGTGTGGTGGTGGTGGGAGAGTGGTGGTGGTGTTGGGAGTGGTGGTGGTGTTGGGAGTGGTGGTGGTGTTGGGAGTGGTGGTGGTGTTGGGAGTGGTGGTGGTGTTGGGAGTGGTGGTGGTGTTGGGAGTGGTGGTGGTGTTGGGAGTGGTGGTGGTGTGTGGCAGTGGTGGTGGTGTTGGGAGTAGTGGTGGTGTTGGGAGTGGTGGTGGTGTTGGGAGTGGTGGTGGTGTTGGGAGTGGTGGTGGTGTTGGGAGTGGTGGTGGTGTTGGGAGTGGTGGTGGTGTTGGGAGTGGTGGTGGTGTTGGGAGTGGTGGTGGTGGTGGGAGTGGTGGTGGTGTTGGGAGTGGTGGTGGTGTTGGGAGTGGTGGTGGTGTTGGGAGTGGTGGGTGGTGGGAGTGGTGGGTGTGGTGGTGGTGGTGTTGGGAGTGGTGGTGGGTGTTGGGAGTGGTGGTGGTGTTGGGAGTGGTGGTGGTGTTGGGAGTGGTGGTGGTGTTGGGTGGTGGGGTGGTGTTGGAGTGGTGGGTGTGGGGAGTGGTGGTGGTGTTGGGAGTGGTGGTGGTGTTGGGAGTGGTGTGGGTGTTGGGAGTGGTGGTGGTGTTGGGAGTGGTGGTGGTGTTGGGAGTGGTGGTGGTGTTGGGAGTGGTGGTGGTGTTGGGAGTGGTGGTGGTGGTGGTGGTGGTGGGGAGTGGTGGTGGTGTTGGGAGTGGTGGTGGTGTTGGGAGTGGTGGTGGTGTTGGGAGTGGTGGTGGTGTTGGGAGTGGTGGTGGTGTTGGGAGTGGTGGTGGTGTGGGGAGTGGTGGTGGTGTTGGGAGTGGTGTGGTGTGGGGGTGGTGTGGTGTTGGGAGTGGGTGTGGGAGTGGTGGTGGTGTGGGAGTGGTGGTGGTGTTGGGAGTGGTGGTGGTGTTGGGAGTGGTGGTGGTGTTGGGAGTGGTGGTGGTGTTGGGAGTGGTGGTGGTGTGGGAGTGGGTGGTGGTGGGTGGTGGTGGTGGTGGGAGTGGTGGTGGTGTTGGGAGTGGTGGTGGTGTGGTGGGTTGGGTGGTGGTGTGTGGGAGTGGTGGTGGTGGTGGTGTTGGTGGTGGTGGTGGGGGTGGTGGTGGTGTGGGAGTGGTGGTGGTGGGGTGGTGGTGGGTGTTGGGAGTGGTGGTGGTGTTGGGGAGTGGTGGTGGTGTTGGGAGTGGTGGTGGTGTTGGGAGTGGTGGGTGGGAGTGGTGGGGGGAGTGGTGGTGGTGTTGGGAGTGGTGGTGGTGTTGGGAGTGGTGGTGGTGTTGGGAGTGGTGGTGGTGGTGTTGGGAGTGGTGGTGGTGTTGGGAGTGGTGGTGGTGGGAGTGGGTGTGGTGGTGGTGGTGTGGGAGTGGTGGTGGTGTGGGTGGTGGGTGTGGGAGTGGTGTGGTGGGAGTGGTGGTGGTGTTGGGAGTGGTGGTGGTGTTGGGAGTGGTGGTGGTGTTGGGAGTGGTGGTGGTGGTGGTGTTGGGGAGTGGTGGTGGTGTTGGGAGTGGTGGTGGTGTGGTGGGAGTGGTGGTGGTGTTGGGAGTGGTGGTGGTGTTGGGAGGTGTGGTGGTGGTGGTGTTGGGAGTGGTGGTGGTGTTGGGAGTGGTGGTGGTGTTGGGAGTGGTGGTGGTGTTGGGTGGTGGTGGTGTGGGAGTGGTGGTGGTGGGTGTTGGGAGTGGTGGTGGTGTTGGGAGTGGTGGTGGTGTGGGGAGTGGTGGTGGTGTTGGGAGTGGTGGTGGTGTTGGGAGTGGTGGTGGTGTTGGGAGTGGTGGTGGTGTTGGGAGTGGTGGTGGTGTTGGGAGTGGTGGTGGTGTTGGGAGTGGTGGTGGTGTTGGGAGTGGTGGTGGTGTGGGTGGTGGGGTGGTGGTGGGGTGTGGGAGTGGTGGTGGTGTGGGGAGTGGTGGTGGTGGTTGGGGGAGTGGTGGTGGTGTTGGGAGTGGTGTGGTGTGGGAGTGGTGGTGTGGGAGTGGTGGTGGGTTGGTGGTGGTGGTGTTGGGAGTGGTGGTGGTGTTGGGAGTGGTGGTGGTGTTGGGAGTGGTGGTGGTGTTGGGAGTGGTGGTGGTGTTGGGAGTGGTGGTGGTGTTGGGAGTGGTGGTGGTGTTGGGAGTGGTGGTGGTGTGGGTGTTGGGAGTGGTGGTGGTGTTGGGAGTGGTGGTGGTGTTGGGAGTGGTGGTGGTGTTGGGAGTGGTGGTGGTGGGAGTGGTGGGAGTGGGAGTGGTGTGTTTGGAGTGGTGGTGGTGTGGTGGGAGTGGTGGTGTGTGGTGGTGGTGGTGGGGAGTGGTGTGGTGTTGGAGTGGTGGTGGTGTTGGGAGTGGTGGTGGTGTTGGGAGTGGTGTGGTGTTGGGAGTGGTGGGGTGGTGGTGGTGTTGGGAGTGGTGGTGGTGTTGGGAGTGGTGTGTTGGTGTTGGGAGTGGTGGTGGTGGTGTGTGGGAGTGGTGGTGTGGTGGTGGTGGTGTTGGGAGTGGTGGTGGGGTTGGGAGTGGTGGTGTGGGGAGTGGTGGTGGTGTTGGGAGTGGTGGTGGTGTGGGAGTGGTGGTGGTGTTGGGAGTGGGTGGTGTGGGAGTGGTGGTGTTGGGAGTGGTGGTGGTGTTGGGAGTGGTGGTGGTGTTGGGAGTGGTGGTGGTGTTGGGAGTGGTGGTGGTGTTGGGAGTGGTGGTGGTGTTGGGAGTGGTGGTGGTGTGGGAGTGGTGGTGGTGTGGGAGTGGTGGTGGTGTGGGGAGTGGTGGTGGTGTTGGGAGTGGTGGTGGTGGGGAGTGGTGGTGGTGGTGGTGTGGGAGTGTGTGGTGGTGTGGGAGTGGTGGTGGTGTTGGGAGTGGTGGTGGTGTTGGGAGTGGTGGTGGTGTTGGGAGTGGTGGTGGTGTTGGGAGTGGTGGTGGTGTGGGGAGTGGTGGTGGTGGAGGGAGTGGTGGTGGTGTGTGGGAGTGGTGTGTGGTGTTGGGAGTGGTGGTGGTGTTGGGAGGTGGTGGTGGGGAGTGGTGGTGGTGTTGGGAGTGGTGGTGGTGTTGGGAGTGGTGGTGGTGTTGGGAGTGGTGGTGGTGTTGGGAGTGGTGGTGGTGTTGGGAGTGGTGGTGGTGTTGGGTGGTGGTGGTGTTGGGAGTGGTGGTGTTGGGAGTGGTGTGGTGTTGGGAGTGGTGGTGGTGTTGGGAGTGGTGTGGTGGTGGTGGTGGTGTTGGGAGTGGTGGTGGTGTTGGGAGTGGTGGTGGTGTTGGGAGTGGTGGTGGTGTGGGGGTGTGGTGGTGGGTTGGTGGTGTGGTGGTGGTGGTGTGGGAGTGGTGGTGGTGTTGGGAGTGGTGGTGGTGTGTTGGTGGTGGTGGTGTTGGGAGTGGTGGGGTGTTGGGGTGGTGGTGGTGTTGGGAGTGGTGGTGGTGTTGGGAGTGGTGGTGGTGGTGTGTGGAGTGGTGGTGGTGTTGGGAGTGGTGGTGGTGTTGGGAGTGGTGGTGGTGTTGGGAGTGGTGGTGGTGTTGGGAGTGGTGGTGGTGTTGGAGTGGTGGTGGTGTGGGAGTGGTGGTGGTGTTGGGAGTGGTGGTGGTGTGGTGGGAGTGGTGGTGGTGTGGGGGAGTGGTGGTGGTGTGGGGAGTGGTGGTGGTGGGGGTGTGGTGTTGTGGTGGTGGTGGTGTTGGGAGTGGTGTGTTGGTGTGGTGGTGTGTGGGAGTGGTGGTGGTGTTGGGAGTGGTGGTGGTGTTGGGAGTGGTGGTGGTGTTGGGAGTGGTGGTGGTGTGGGGAGTGGTGGGGTGTTGGGGTGGTGGTGGTGTTGGGAGTGGTGGTGGTGTTGGGAGTGGTGGTGGTGTTGGGAGTGGTGTGGTGGTGTGGGAGTGGTGGTGGTGTTGGGAGTGGTGGTGGTGTTGGGAGTGGTGGTGGTGTTGGGAGTGGTGGTGGTGTTGGGAGTGGTGGTGGTGTTGGGAGTGGTGGTGGTGGAGTGGGGAGGTGGTGGTGGTGGTGTGGTGTGGGGAGGGTGTGGTGGTGTTGGGAGTGGTGTTGGTGGTGTTGGGAGTGGTGGTGGGTGTTGGGTGTGGTGGTGTGTGTGGGTGGTGGTGGTGGTGTGTGGAGTGGTGGTGGTGTTGGGAGTGGTGGTGGTGTGGGGAGTGGTGGTGGTGTTGGGAGTGGTGGTGGTGTGTTGGGAGTGGTGGTGGTGTGGGAGGGAGTGGTGGTGGTGGTGGGAGTGGTGTGGTGTTGGGAGTGGTGTTGGGAGTGGGAGTGGTGGTGGTGTTGGGAGTGGTGGGTGGTGGTGGTGGTTGGGTGGTGGTGGTGTTGGGAGTGGTGGTGGTGTTGGGAGTGGTGGTGGTGTTGGGAGTGGTGGTGGTGTGTTGGAGTGGTGGTGGTGTTGGGAGTGGTGGTGGTGTTGGGAGTGGTGGTGGTGGTGTGTGGTGGTGGTGGTGGGAGTGGTGGTGGTGTGGGAGTGGTGGTGGTGTGGGAGTGGTGGTGGTGTGGGGAGTGGTGGTGGTGTTGGGAGTGGTGGTGGTGTGTGGTGGTGGTGTTGGGAGTGGTGGTGGTGTTGGGGGAGTGGTGGTGGTGTTGGGAGTGGTGGGGAGTGGTGTTGGGAGTGGTGTGGGTGTTGGGAGTGGTGGTGGTGTGGTGAGTGTGGTGGTGGTGTTGGGAGGTGGTGGTGGTGTGGTGGTGTGGTGTTGGGAGTGGTGGGTGTGGGAGTGGTGGTGGTGTTGGGAGTGGTGGTGGTGTTGGGAGTGGTGGTGGTGTTGGGAGTGGTGGTGGTGTGGGAGTGGTGGTGGTGTTGGGAGTGGTGGTGGTGTTGGGAGTGGTGGTGGTGGTGGGAGTGGTGGTGGTGGTGGGAGTGGTGGTGGTGTTGGTGGTGGTGGTGGTGTTGGGAGTGGTGGTGGTGTTGGGAGTGGTGGTGGTGTTGGGAGTGGTGGTGGTGTTGGGAGTGGTGGTGGTGTTGGGAGTGGTGGTGGTGTTGGGAGTGGGTGGTGGTGTTGGGAGTGGTGGTGGGTGTTGGGAGTGGTGGTGGTGTTGGGAGTGGTGGTGGTGTGGGGGAGTGGTGTTGTGGTGTTGGGAGTGGTGGTGGGAGTGGTGTGGGTGGTGGTGGTGGGTGTTGGGAGTGGTGGTGGTGTTGGGAGTGGTGGTGGTGTTGGTGGAGTGGTGGTGGTGTTGGGAGTGGTGGTGGTGTTGGGAGGGGTGGTGTGGTGTTGTGGTGTTGGTGGTGGGAGTGGTGGTGTGGTGGTGGTGTGGTGTGTGTGGGGTGGTGGTGGTGTGGGGTGGTGGTGGTGTGGGAGTGGTGGTGGTGTTGGGAGTGGTGTTGGTGTTGGGAGTGGTGGTGGTGTTGGGAGTGGTGGTGGTGTTGGGAGTGGTGTGGGTTGGGTGTGGTGGTGGGAGTGGGGTGTGGTGGTGGTGTGTGGGTGGTGGTGGTGGGTGGTGTGGGAGTGGTGGTGGTGTTGGGAGTGGTGGTGGTGTTGGGAGTGGTGGTGGTGTTGGGAGTGGTGGTGGTGTTGGTGGTGGTGTGGTGGTGGTGTTGGGAGTGGTGTGGTGTTGGGAGTGGTGGTGGTGTTGGGAGTGGTGGTGGTGTGGGAGTGGTGGTGGTGGTGGTGGTGGGAGTGGTGTGTGTGTGTGGTGTGGTGGTGGTGTTGGGGTGGGAGTGGTGGTGGTGTTGGGAGTGGTGGTGGTGTTGGGAGTGGTGGTGGTGTTGGGAGTGGTGGTGGTGTTGGGAGTGGTGGTGGTGTTGGAGTGGTGGTGGTGGGGAGTGGTGGTGGTGTTGGGAGTGGTGGTGGTGTTGGGAGTGGTGGTGGTGTTGGGAGTGGTGGTGGTGTTGGGAGTGGTTGTGGTGTGGTGGTGGGAGTGGTGGTGGTGTTGGGAGTGGTGGTGGTGTTGGGAGTGGTGGTGGTGTTGGGAGTGGTGGTGGTGTTGGGAGTGGTGGTGGTGTTGGGAGTGGTGTTGGTGTTGGGGTGGGTGTGGTGTTGGGAGTGGGGAGTGGTGGTGTGTTGGGAGTGGTGGTGGTGTTGGGAGTGGTGGTGGTGTTGGGAGTGGTGGTGGTGTTGGGAGTGGTGGTGGTGTTGGGTGGTGGTGGTGGTGGTGGGAGTGGTGGTGGTGTGGGAGTGGTGGTGGTGTGGGAGTGGTGGTGGTGTTGGGAGTGGTGTTGGTGTTGGGAGTGGTGGTGGTGTTGGGAGTGGTGGTGGTGTGTGTGGGGTGTGGTGGTGGTGGGTGGTGTGGTGTTGGGAGTGGTGGTGGTGTTGGGAGTGGTGGTGGTGTTGGGAGTGGTGGTGGTGTTGGGAGTGGTGGTGGTGTTGGGAGTGGTGGTGGTGTTGGGAGTGGTGTTGGTGTGGGAGTGGTGGTGGTGTTGGGAGTGGTGGTGGTGGGGAGTGGTGGTGGTGGTGGTGTGGGGAGTGGTGGTGGTGTGGTGGGGAGTGGTGGTGGTGTTGGGAGTGGTGGTGGTGGTGTTGGGAGTGGTGGTGGTGTTGGGAGTGGTGGTGGTGTTGGGAGTGGTGGTGTGGTGTGGTGGTGTGGGTTGGAGAGTGGTGGTGGTGTTGGGAGTGGTGGTGGTGTTGGGAGTGGTGGTGGTGTTGGGAGTGGTGGTGGTGTTGGAGTGGTGTGGTGGTGTTGGGAGTGGTGGTGGTGTTGGGAGTGGTGGTGGTGTTGGGAGTGGTGGTGGGAGTGGTGGGAGTGGTGGTGGTGTTGGGAGTGGTGGTGGTGTTGGGAGTGGTGTGGTGTTGGGAGTGGTGGTGGTG
>NW_025567464.1:0-12629 GCF_020424385.1 Procambarus clarkii | reverse complement strand
CTACCTAACCTACCTAACCTAACCTAACCTAACTTTCTCGGCTACCTAACCTAACCTAACCTATAAAGATAGGTTAGGTTAGGTTAGGTAGAGTTGGTTAGGTTCGGTCATATATCTAAGTTAATTTTAATTCCAATAAAATAAAATTGACCTCATACATAATGAAATGGATAGCTTTATCATTTCATAAGAAAAAAATTAGAGAAAATATATTAATTCAGGAAAACTTGGCTTATTAGGCAAATCGGGCCTTGCATAGTAGGCTGAGAAGTGCGTTCTGGCTACTAGGTACGACATATATATATATACATTTATATATATATATATATATATATACATATGTGGTACCTAATAGCCAGAACTCACTTCTTGGCCTACTATGCAGGGCTCTCGTCTTACTTAACTAAGTTAGCAAGGACTCTGTTGTTTCTGGCTAAGTGTAAACATTTTGGCCTATTATGCAAAAAATCATACTGTTTTTTTGGCCAAGAATGCAAACTGGCGATTGTTTATTTGTTTATCACATGGTCACTGTAAAGTAAGATGTTGTCCATTGAATGTAGGAAGATATTTAGATAAAAATGTCAAATGGGGACGATGTACAGATTAATAATGGCCTTAGGAATTGTTTGTACTAGAAATCAGTAGCACGTGCAGAGATATGGTGCTTGAACACTTAGCCAGCATACACTATTATTTAAAACAATTTTGTGTTTATAGAGAGAAAGAGAGAGATAGATTAATAGTTCTCAACTCCTTAAAACATACATAACTGAAACATGCTCATGTCTGAACATTTTGTCCTGCCTCAAAATCACATTGAACAAATAATGTCTTATCCCAGGCCAGCATCCTGTCCGATAAGGATCCTTGGTGGCTCGACCACCAGAAGTTACATCCTGTATACCACTACATTCTCATTTGAACCAAATAGTACTTACCTAACCTAACTTTTTATATAGTCTGTATACGGTAGCTTATTACGAAGCGATAAGCACCCTCCCCTAGGATAGGTTAGGTTAGGTTCCCTAGGTTCAACGCAACCCCCTGTCCCATCATGCCTGGAGGAGACAGCTGGTTGCCCGGAGTAGATGGTAGCAGTGTCAGCTGAATTATATAAATATCAAGTAGTCGCAGGCTACTCTCGCATTTTACATCCACTGAAGGCCAACCAACACACGCTTCGCTACTCTTCCATCAAATAGAAATTTAGTAGCCACATTCTTACTAATATTTGGAATATTCAGGTGTACAAAGCTTTTAAAACCATGGTATCCATATTTCCCTTTAAATCTTTTACATCTTCGATTACATCAAGTTCCCAAATAAAAAAATATGTAGACAAATATTGTTCAGTTGATATAAATATTACATTAGAACCATCTATAATTAAATTAAGACCAACTAAACACAAAATTGTAAATGTTTATGCTATTAAAATATGGATGGGATCTACTCAAGAAGGATATCCTGCGGCATCCCAATTACAATTTATACTGCGAGTCGCAGTTAGGGAGGATGAAAATTATTGTTCTTATATATTTGTAGAATTCTTCTCTAACATTGACCAAAGAAGCATCATGCTCTGTGAACATAATTTCAAGCCGGATTACTTAAAATTGCCTATCAAGGGATATAGGTCCTACGCCAAAGATCCTTCCATATTTCTGATGACGATACAAGCTTCCAATCAGGAACGAGAAGCTCTGAGAGAGATAATGATAGCAGACGGAATATCGATTCCATCGTCATTTTGTAAAGTTGATCAGGGTGCGCTGAAAAGGCTTATGTCCCTCAAAAAATATTTGAATCGGCATTATTATTTTAGGTACATGATGTTTAAAAATATACGTTGGGAATTAACCCGAGATTTGAGAGCTTACGAAGCATGGTTGAAAAATGAAAAATGGCTTAACTTCATTCATCGCAGGATGGAACAACATAAACCCTATTGTTTATATATAGAAAGTTGTCATAGCTACCCCGTCAAGATATAATTTATAGGGACCCCAACCATAAACTTGAATCTAATTCTCGTGTTTTGGGGGTACCCGAATATCGTAATAAATGGCCTGAAAATTATACATTTCGGGTTTTCAGTGATGGTGATGAAAAGTGTGATGATATATGTTGTATTACGCTACGAAACCTTGACCGAATTTATCATTTAAATTCGGCGAAGAGCGAATTAATTGCTCGAATAGTGGTGAAAGAATACGGATCATTTTATGTAGAAAAGGTAAAACGCGTACTTTTCATAACCCGAAATCCCCATCTCTTTATTGACCTCATTCAAACGGGAGAAAAGGAAGAAATCTGTCGTTTTATTATAGAAGACGAAGGTTTATCATCATCATCATCACCACCACCTCCATATAAAAACACCTACAACCCAAATAGTTTGCAGGCAATGTGCGTCAAGCAATTTGTGAATTCCTTTTTGGATACTACTAGAATGGGATATTGGACCGTGGCCTACTTACGTAGAGCAATCAACACCAACCCTAACATTCCTGATTTTTTAAAACCCCAATTAATCAACGAAGTTCAACGGAATCTAATGATTAGATCGTGGGAAAGAGCAGTGGCAGATGAAACAACTACTGAACTTTTATTTAAATAAGAATAAATTCAATGAAATTGTTTTTTACTGAATTGAAAATATTTGTTTATTATTCTTATAATAAATAAATCTAAAGTTGGGAGCAAATAATGAAAAAACATTGATGAATCTTAATAATGTAATAATGCCCAACCAATTAATTCACATATCATTCTTTACATTAGAAAGGGAACTTAAGTGACTGACTGGACTCTGGCCGATGGTAGATTTAACCAGTTCAGTTATCATTTTCTGTATTTCAGAGTTACGTACTTCTTCCGTTAGTCACAAGGCAACATTTTGTAAATGATCCACACTATCTTGAAGCCTCGACAATTTAGTTAGCACCTCAATAACAGTTATATGGGTGGTTAATTCATATTGGGGATATTTACTCAAATCTATTGAAGGTTTCGGTAATCTACCTTTGTTTTCCAGGTAATCAAGACCTTTTAAAATACAAGTAATGTGTTTCTCTTTCGTTTTGTATTTATAGTCACGATCCATATCTGGATAATTAAAGTCGTCTAATTCTTCATATCCCAATGGCCACTTTGGCCACTCGTCACCATTATTACATGATTTCACTATTTTGTTGGTAGTTTTGAAATCATCATTTGAATAAAAGGTCACTAAAATATTTTTAAGTTTTGCAGTATCATACTTTTTTCTAAAGAATAAAATATAGTTGATCATTTCATTTACTGACGACGTCATTATGTATTCGTTTTTGGTAAATGAATGGAATAGTTAAGTGAAATTCTAAATTTTTATTACTTATATACACTTCTTGCCCAAATTTTATTTCTAATTAGCACCGCCTTATAAGACAATATGCCGATTCCCAGCGAAAATGTAGTGTTTTTAGTAAAAGAAACTGCACAAAGAGAAGTCCAGCTGACCCATCCGCCTACGTAAATTTATGTGTTCTCCTTTTTGGTTGAATGGATGGATAGTTAGTGAAATTCTAAATTTTTATTACTTTTATACTTCTTGCTAATTAATTTGTGACAATAGTTACTGAAAACTTTGTTTTCATTGAATCTGTACTTATTTTTTTTTCTTACTCATTGCACATAAAGGGTTTTTTTGGGGGGCTTGAATGTACTCACAAATAGTTGATCAGTTAACATTTTTACCTCATTTTTTTTTTTTAATTTCATTTAACAATTCCAAGGTTATATATTATATAGAAATAGAAATTTAGTAGCCACATTCCTACTAACATTTGGAATATTCAGCTGCACAAACGTTTTAAAACCATGGTATCCATATTTCCCTTTAAATCTTTTACATCTTCGATTACATCAAGTTCCCAAATAGAAAAATATTTAGACCAATCATGTTCGCATAGTGTAGATATTACTTTAGAACCATGTATAGTTAATTTAAGACTAAAGCAACAAGAAATTGTAATTGTAAATGTTTATGCTATAAAAATATGGATGGGATCTACTCAAGAAGGATATCCTGCGGCATCCCAATTACAATTTATACTGCGAGTCGTAGTTAGGGAGGATGAAAATTATTGTTCTTATATGTTTGTGGAACTTTAACATTGACCAAAGAACCAGAATGTTCTGTGAACATAATTTCAAGTATTCCGATGATCCGGATTACTTAAAATTACCTATCACGGGATATAGGTCCTACGCCAAAGATCCTTCCATATTTCTGATGATGATACAAGCTTCCAATCAGGAACGAGAAGCTCTGAGAGAGATAATGATAGCAGACGGAATATCGATTCCATCGTCATTTTGTAAAGTTGATCAGGGTGCGCTCAAAAGGCTTATGTCCCTCAAACAATATTTGAATCGGCATTATTATTTTAGGTACATGATGTTTAAAAATATACGTTGGGAATTAACCCGAGATTTGAGATATTACGAAGTATGGTTGAAAAATAAAAAATGGCTTAACTACGTTAATCACAGGATGATTCAACATAGACCCTATTGTTTATATGATGAATATTTTCATGACGTGCCTCAAGATGGAATTTATAATATATGGTCTTCAGATTATACATTTCGGGTTTTCAGTGATGGTGATGAAAAGTGTGATGATATATGTTGTATTACGCTACGAAACCTTGACCGAATTTATCATTTAAATTCGGCGAAGAGCGAATTAATTGCTCGAATAGTGGCAAAAGAATATGGATTATTTTATATACAAAAGGTAAAACGCGTACTTTTCATAACCCGAAATCCCCATCTCTTTATGGACCTCATTCAAACGGGAGAAAAGGAAGAAATCTGTCGTTTTATTATAGAAGACGAAGGTTTATCATCATCATCATCATCATCATCATCACCACCACCTCCATGTAAAAACACCTACAACCCAAATAGTTTGCAGGCAATGTGCGTCAATCAATTTGTGAATTCCTTTTTGGATATTAATAGAATGGGATATTGGAACGTGGCCTGCTTACGTAGAGCAATCAACACCAACCCTAATATTCCTCATTTATTTAAACACCAATTAATCAACGAAGTTCAACGGAATCTAATGATTAGATCTTGGGAAAAAGCAGTGGCTGATGAACCAACTACTAAACTTTTTTTTTTTTAAGAACAGATTCAATGAAAAAGTTTTTTACTGAATTGAAAATATTTGTTTATTATTCTTAAAATAAATAAATCTAAAGTTGGGATTAAATAATGAAAAAACATTGATGAATCTTAATAATGTAATAATGCCCAACCAATTAATTCACATATCAATTTTTACATTAGAAAGGGAACTTAAGTGACTGACTGGACTCTGGCCGATGGTAGATTTAACCAGTTCAGTTATCATTTTCTCCACTTCAGAGTTACGTACTTCTTCCGTTAGTCGCAAGGCAACATCTTGTAAATGATCCACACTATCTTGAAGCCTCGATAATTTAGTTAGCACCTCAATACCAGTTATATGGGTGGTTAATTCATATTGGGGATATTTAGCCAAATCGATTGAAGGTTTCGGTAATCTACCTTTGGTTTCCAGGTAATCAAGGCCTTTAAAAATACAAGTAATGTGTTCGTCTTTCGTTTTGTATTGATCCTTGTAATCCATCATATCTGGATAATTAAATTCGTCTAATTCATATGGCCACTTGTCATCATTATTACATGATTTCACAATTTTTTTGGTGGTTTTGAGATCATCATTTGAATAAAAGGTCACTAAAATATTTTTAAGTTTTGCAGTATCATACTTTTTTCTAAAGAATAAAATATAGTTGATCATTTCATTTACTGACGACGTCATTATGTATTCGTTTTTGGTAAATGAATGGAATAGTTAAGTGAAATTCTAAATTTTTATTACTTATATACACTTCTTGCCCAAATTTTATTTCTAATTAGCACCGCCTTATAAGACAATATGCCGATTCCCAGCGAAAATGTAGTGTTTTTAGTAAAAGAAACTGCACAAAGAGAAGTCCAGCTGACCCATCCCCCTACGTAAATTTATGTGTTCCCATTTATCATTTAAATTCGGCGAAGAGCGAATTAATTGCTCGAATAGTGGCAAAAGAATATGGATTATTTTATATACAAAAGGTTTATCATCACCACCACCACCACCACCATCACCACATAAAAACACCTACAACCCAAATAGTTTGCAGGCAATGTGCGTCAATCAATTTGTGAATTCCTTTTTGGATACTACTAGAATGGGATATTGGATGGGAGCAAATGCTAAAAAAAACATTGATGAATCTAAATAATGTAATAATGCCCAATTAATTAATTCACATATCAATCTTTACATTAGATAGGGAACTTAAGTGACTGACTGGACTCTGGCCGATGATAGATTTAACCAGTTCAGTTATCATTTTCTGTATTTCAGAGTTACGTACTTCTTCCGTTAGTCGCAAGGCAACATTTTGTAAATGATCCACATTATCTTGAAGCCTCGACAATTTAGTTAGCACCTCAATACCAGTTATATGGGTGGTTAATTCGTATTGGGGATATTTACTCAAATCTATTGAAGGTTTCGGTAATCTACCTTTGGTTTCCAGGTAATCAAGACCTTTTAAAATACAAGTAATGTGTTTGTCTTTCGTTTTGTATTGATCTTTGTAATCCATCATATCTGGATAATTAAATTCGTCTAATTCATATGGCCACTCATCACCATTATTACATGATGCCACTATTTTTTTGGTTGCTAGGAGTTCATCATTTGAATAAAAGGTTACTAAAATATTTTTAAGCTTTGTAGTATCATACTTTTTTCTAAAGAATAAAATAAAGTTGATCATTTCATTTACTGACGTCGTCATTATGTATTCGTTTTTGGTAAATGAATGAAATAGTTAAGTGAAATTCTAAATTTTTATTACTTATATACTTCTGGTCAAAATTTAATTTCTAATTAGCGACAATAGTTGCTGAAAACTTGTACTTTTGATAATGATTAGTTCCCCTTTTTATACCCTTCGACTTAATACTAAATAACTGCAATTTTTGTTATCTCAATATTTTATTGAGAATGCTCTTGGTCTTCTTTCATCTTTAACATAATATAAAAAAAATACAACTGTCTTCATCACACATATGGACTTTTTTTGTTGCTGAGTGACTTCAAATATTCAGCCTGGTTGATTCTCTGACTGAATTCTTCACCACATATATTTATGAACAGTCAGTAGGTGTACGCAAACCAAAGTAATGGTTGAATCTGGATATAGGTTTTTTTTTGGTTCCCTCTGTAGTTCAATTTTCTCACACACCTCCCTTATATGTTTAAATGATTTTCACTGATATGGGTTCCTTAATAGGCGTTGGTGGTGATTGATTAAGAGAAAGTGGGGTTCTATGTGGCAACTACTTCATCTTGTAGTGTCAGTCTCGGGGATAAAACGAAGGTGGGGGGGAGGGGGGTTTATGATGGTGATAGTAGTGACGGCAGAGGCACTGAAGTTGAGGCAGCAGCCACTTCAAATTTTTTTATCTTCGTCTGGAAACAAAAATGATGATAGTAGGGGTGACGGGATTCACTTAGTTTACGCAGATGTTCCAGTGGACCACCACTGTTAAATAGTAGATATATTATAAATATGCTAACCTTTAAATTCACTTTTTTTTGCTTAACTTCTTCGTCTCTCTCTCTCTCTCTTTTTACCTTATTTTTTTTTTCACACGATTCATGCTATTATTGACCAATTGAAGAATATCATTGTATACTAATTTATATTATTAATATGTGTATATTAATTTTATTTAACAGTTCTAAAGTTATATGAATAGAAATATAAATTTAGTAACCACACTCCTACTAACATTCGGAATATTCAGTTGCACAAAGCTTTTAAAACCATGGTATCCATATTTCCCTTGAAATCTTTTACATCTTCGATTACATCATATTCCCAAATAATGAAATATATCATCAAATATGGTTCATATGGTATAGATATTATTTTAGAACCATTTATAAATCAAATACCATTTAAACTCCAAATTGTAAATGTTTATGCTATAAAAATATGGATGGGATCTACTCAAGAAGGATATCCTGCGGCATCCCAATTACAATTTATACTGCGAGTCGCAAATAAGGAGGATGGAAAATTTTATTATTCCTATAGGTTTTTGGAAATCTTCTCTAACATTGACCAAAGAAGCATCATGTTCTGTGAACATAATTTCAAGTATCCCCATCATCATAATTTCAAGTATCCCCATGATCCGGATTACTTAATAGTGCCTATCGCGGGATATAGGTCCTACGCCAAAGATCCTTCCATATTTCTAATGATGATACAAGCTTCCAATCAGGAACGAGAAGCTCTGAGAGAGATGATGATAGCAGACGGAATATCGATTCCATCGTCATTTTGTAAAGTTGATCAGGCTGCGGTGAAAAGGCTTATGTCCCTCAAACAATATTTGAATCGGCATTATTATTTTAGGTATATGATGTTTAAAAATATATGTTGGGAATTAACCCGAGATGTGAGAGATTACGAAGCATGGTTGAAAAATAAAAAATGGCTTAACTACGTTTATCGCAGGATGAAACAACATAAACCCTATTGTTTACATGATGGATCTTTTTATAACGAGCCTCGTCAAGATATAATTTATAGGGACCCCAACTATGAAATTAGATCTCATTTGGGGGTACCCAAATATTGTAATGAGTGGCGGGATAGAGATTCTATTTTTCGGGTTTTCAGTGATGGTGATAAAAAGTGTGATGATATATGTTGTATTAGGCTAGGAAACCTTGACCGAATTTATCATTTAAATTCGGCAAAGAGCGAATTAATTGCTCGAATAGTGGTGAAAGAATACGGATCATTTTATGTAGAAAAGGTAAAAGGCGTACTTTTCATAACCCGAAATCCCCATCTCTTTATGGACCTCATTCAAACGGGAGAAAAGGAAGAAATCTGTCGTTTTATTATAGAAGACGAAGGTTTATCATCATCATCATCACCACCACCTCCATGTAAAAACACCTACAAGCCAAATAGTTTGCAGGCAATGTGCGTCAATCAATTTGTGAATTCCTTTTTGGATATTAATAGAATGGGATATTGGAACGTGGCCTGCTTACGTAGAGCAATATACAAAAACCCTAATATTCCTCATTTTTTTAAATGCCAAATAATCAACGAAGTTCAACGGAATCTAATGATTAGATCTTGGGAAAGAGCAGTAGCAGATGAAACAACTACTGAATTTCCGGTAGAAATTAATGAGGGATACGAAAGGTACAAGTTTTCAGCACCTATTGTCGCTAATTAGAAATTAAATTTTGGCCAGAAGTATATAAGTAATAAAAATTTAGAATTTCACTTAACTATTCCATTCATTTACCAAAAACGAATACATAATGACGTCATCAGTAAATGAAATGATCAACTTTATTTTATTCTTTAGAAAAAAGTATGATAATACAAAACTTAGAAAGATTTTAGTAACCTTTTATTCAACTGATGAACTCATAGCAACCAAAAAAATAGTGGCATCATGTAATAATGGTAATAAGTGGCCATATGGATTAGACGAATTTAATTATCCAGATAGGATGGATTACATGGATCAATACACAATGAACCACGAATTCGTTACAGATATTTTTATAGGTCTTAATTACCTGGAAACCAAAGGTAGATTACCGAAACCTTCAATAGATTTTGCTAAATATCCCAAATATGAATTAACCACCCTTATAACTGGTATTGAGTTGCTAACTAAATTATCGAGGCTTCAAGATAGTGTGGATCATTTACAAAATGTTGCCTTGCGACTAACGGAAGAAGTACGTAAAACTCTGAAATACAGAAAATGATAACTGAACTGGTTAAATCTATCATCGGCCAGAGTCCAGTCAGTCACTTAAGTTCCCTATCTAATGTAAAGAATGATATGTGAATTAATTGATTGGGCATTATTACATTATTAAGATTCATCAATAGTTTTTATTTATACTTTTGGCATTTGCTTCCAACTTTAGATTTATTTATTAGAATAATAATAAACATATATATTTTATAACATAATCAATTCAGTAAAATAAAAGTCCAATAGTTGGTTCTTCTGCCACTGCTCTTTCCCACGATCTAATCATTAGATTCCGTTGAACTTCGTTGATTAATTGGCGTTTTAAAAAAGAAGGAATATTACGAATGGTGTTGATTGCTGTACGTAAGCAGGCCACGGTCCAATTATTAATATCCAAAAAGGAATTCACAAATTGATTGACGCACATTGCCTGCAAACTATTTGGAGGTGGTGGTGATGATGATGATGATGATGATGATAAACCTTCGTCTTCTATAATAAAACGACAGATTTCTTCCTTTTCTCCCGTTTGAATGAGGTCCATAAAGAGATGGGGATTTCGGGTTATGAAAAGTACGTGGTATACCATTTCTACATAAAATGATCCGTATTCTTTCACCACTATTCGAGCAATTAATTCTCTCTTCGCCGAATTTAAATGATAAATTCGGTCAAGATTTCGTAGCCTAATACAACATATATCATCACACTTTTCATCACCATCACTGAAAACCCGAAATGTATAATTTTTAGACCATTTATCACAATATTTGGGTAAAAAAAAAAAAAGAAATACATTGACGTTCATAGTTGGGGTCCCTATAAATTATATCTTCACGAGGGTCGTTACAACCAAATTTTTTATGTAAACAATAGGGTCTATGTTGTTTCATCCTGTCATCAATGCAGGTAAGCCATTTGTATTTTTCAACCATGCTTCGTAAGCTCTCAAATCTCGGGTTAATTCCCAACGTATATTTTTAAACATCATGTGCCTGAAATAATAATGCCGATTCAAATATTGTTTGAGGGACATAAGCCTTTTGACCGCTGCCTGATCAACTTTGCTACATGGCGATGGAATCGATATTCCGTCTGCTATCATCATCTCTCTCAGAGCTTCTCGTTCCTGATTGGAAGCTTGTATCATCATAAGAAATATGGAAGGATCTTTGGCGTAGGACCTATATCCCGTGATAGGCAATTTTAAGTCATAATGACAGGGGTCCTGGAAATTCTGTCCACAGAACATGATGCTTCTTTGGTCAATGTTAGAGAAGAGTTCCACAAACATATAAGAACAATATCTTTCATGCTCCTTAACTATGACTCGCAGTATAAATTGTAGTTGGGATGCTGCAGGATATCCTTCTTGAGTAGATCCCATCCATATTTTTATAGCATAAACATTTACAATTACAATATTGTGTCTAAGAAATGGCTTTAATTTAATTATACATGGTTCTAAAGTAATATTTAAAAGATAAGAATTATCTTTGTCTAAATATTGTTCTATTTGGGAACTTGATGTAATCGAAGATGAAAAAGATTTAAAGGGAAACATTGATAAAATGTTTTTTTAAAAGCTTTGTGCAGCTGAATATTCCGAATGTTAGTAGGAGTGTGGCTACTAAATTTCTATTTCTATATATATAACTTTAGAACTGTTAAATAAAATGAATATACATGTATTAATAATATAAATTAGTCAATAATAGCATGAATCATGTAAAAAAAAAAATAGGTGAATTTGGCTAAATATCCACAATATAAATTAACTACCCATATAACTGTTATTAAGGTGCTAACAAAGATAGTGCATCTCATCTCGGGCTCTGTAGTGTGTTTGAAATAAAAGTTCAGTATTTGTTTCATCTGCTACTGCTCTTTCCCATGATCTAATCATTAGATTCCGTTGAACTTCATTGATTATTTGGCGTTTTAAAAAATGAGGAATATTAGGGTTGGTGTTGATTGTTCTACGTAAGCAGGCCATGGTCCAATATCCCATTCTATTAATATCCAAAAAGGAATTCACAAATTGATTGACGCACATTGCCTGCAAACTATTTGGCTTGTAGGTGTTTTTACATGGAGGTGGTGGTGATGATGATGATGATAATGATAAACCTTCGTCTTCTATAATAAAACGACAGATTTCGTCCTTTTCTCCCGTTTGAATGAGGTCCATAAAGAGATGGGGATTTCGGGTTATGAAAAGTACGCGGTTTACCCTTTCTACATAAAAGGATCCATAGTCTTTCGCCACTATTCGAGCAATTAATTCTCTCTTCGCAGAATTTAAATGATAAATTCTGTCAAGCTTTCCTATGTTAATACAACATATATCATCACACTTTTTATCACCATCACTGAAAACCCGAAATGTATAATTTTTAGGCCATTTATCACAATATTCGGGTACCCCTAAATGAGATCTAATTTTATAGTTGGGGTCCCTATAAATTATATCTTCACGAGGGTCGTTACAACCAAATTTTTTATGTAAACAATAGGGTCTATGTTGTTTCATCCTGTCATCAATGCTTGTATTTTTCAACCATGCTTCGTAAGCTCTCAAATCTCGGGTTAATTCCCAACGTATATTTTTAAACATCATGTACCTAAAATAATAATGCCGATTCAAATATTTTTGAGGGACATAAGCCTTTTCAGCGCACCCTGATCAACTTTGCTACATTGCGATGGAATCGATATTCCGT